>JAPDSC010021645.1:12616-28065 GCA_026290005.1 Latrodectus geometricus | reverse complement strand
TATATATATATATATATATATATATATATATATATATATATATTTTAAGTAATACATGTATATATTTATACAATAAATTTTTATATAAATTCATTTTTCTTATCTTTTAAAATATAATTTAAATGAATTATTAAAAAGCACCAATAGTACATATAAGCTTATTAAAATAATCACCATTGAGTGTAAGCTTCTCACATTCATTCAAAACCTGATATGACTGTTTCTAATTATATGAATAAATTCTAATTAACTTTTAAATTAATTCAAATAAAATATGAATTTCCCATTTTGTTACCATTAGTCTTTGTTGCTTGTGATGTAACAAGTTTCCTCCTCTATGATAAAATTTATCATTAAGTGTGAATAATTCATACAATGCATAATATAATGTATAATGTAGGTATAAATTTTTTGTAATTTTTAATAATAATAAACTAATGTTTTTTTTAATAATTTTAATAGAATTTATTTAAATTTACAAAATAATTATAAAAGTGTTATTAAGTTATAATGCAATATAATACAATAATTTGTCACTATAGTTTCCACAAATACGTTTTAAAAAAAATATTGTTATTGGACACATAATAAAGTCTGCACAACACATTTCAAATAATGTGTGAACACTTTAGAAAAAATTATTTTGACTCTATAGGAAATTTCGATGTTACTTTCTTTTTTTTTTGTAATACATCAATTTTAAACTTTTTTAGAATTTTTTTGACACTAAACAAGTATATAGCTGAAAACAATTCGACACAATGCACCATCTAGCTTAACAGCTTAAAATAGTCGGAAAGCATTGGAAGGATGCCATATACATTCTTCCGGAGAATATTTCCATGATAAATATTACTTTTCAAAAGTGCTTTTTTCGATCACTCTACAATGATTCTTGTTTTAGGAATTTTATTTATCGTATATATAAATTCTATAGTCTATGTTCAATTTTATTATAAAAAAGCAGTACCTAAAAATTTAAGAGAATTCAGAAATCATAGTTTAAGCCTAACACAATTTTGAAATTGTTCACGTGGAATCCTTGCATTTAATAAATTAATTGCAGATAACTAAGTTTAATAATCTCTTAATTTTTTATATTATTTTTATTTTAAGAATCCTATTTTCTATTAATAAGTATTTTGAAATAAATGAGAATTTTCTTATTTTTCTTTGAGTAAAATTGCTTTACATCTTAAATATTAGATGTAATTTATCGAGTAATCTAAATAATTAAATAATAAATAATGCTCTTAACTAAATTTTTTTTATAGATTTTTAAATATTAAATAGCTAGTGATTACTGATATTAAATTATCATTGATTCTTTGATGAATGATGTTATCATTGATAAATATATGATAATCACCTAAAATTAAATAAATTTTTATAATTTAGATTATGTAAATGAAAACTTAAAAATGATTTCTTAAGAATAATATTGTTATATTTCAAAATATTAAAATTATATTATGTATTATTTTGCAAAATATTGAATTACATCCATAAAAGTTAAAATATTTTAAGTAAATATATCAAAAATTAACCTCGAATAAAATTGCACTGAAATGTTTGTTTTGCGTGAATGAAATTCATATGTTTGGTTTTCTGAACTCAGCTTATAGACAATTGTTAATTATAATTGTTGAATAAAACAAAATTAAATTTTTATGCACGATTTTAACCGAAACTGGCTCATATTATTCTATTATTTTACAAAATGCAAATATTTTTTTTTTCTAAAAAATTGAATATCTTAGGGAAAATTTTACGTAGGTTGATGTTCTTAGGGAAAGTCTTACTATCACTTTCAAGACTGTGTGTGATACTTAAAAAGAGAACTGGATTAAATTAATTTTTCATTTTTGAAGCTAAGTAATTTAAAATTTTGTTTAGTTGCTAATATTTACAAAATATTATGTAAGAGAAATATAATTTTTATTTATTAAAAAATTTCTGCTTACCTAGGTTCCACTTAATTAATCATTTTTTTCAGTCGTCTGATGAGGAAGATCAATTCTATTTTGTCATAAGTTAATTTTTGACAAGCCTTAAATATTTGTTCATCTATTCAGGATATTTAAATAAATTTCATTACTGCACATTGCTCCTGGCAATATTCGATATCCTACGAAGTCTCATAAGGCGAAAATATTTAATTATCTGCAAAAAGAAAAAAAATGCATTAGGAACAAAATAGCTAAATGTATTTATTTTGCATTATTTAATTAATTAAAACCTAGAGAATTATTAATTTTAAGTTAATAACAAACAAATATTCTGACTTACTTTTTCTTCTAATTAAATTATTTATGATTAAAAAGACTTCAGCATTCTACATTAATAAATTAAAATAAATTTAATTCATATGATTCAATTTAAGTATTTGGGTAATACTTTTAACTATTCAGTTTTTAAAAACATTATATTTATTAAATATACAAAAGTATAATGTAAAAATTTAGTTTTTAAAAGCTTTCGAACCTATAAAATAGAATTGAAGTTTATTAAACTGGTTATAATAAGGCAGTGTATTTTTAGTACAGTAAAAATGTTTCACTTATAAAATATAATAATTTAAAATATATATAATTTAAACTTCCTTTCTTGGTGATACGTTTGTTATGGAATGGCAAATCAACTTTTATGAATATCAATATTTATTGCTATTCTTGTTGAAATTAGTATTCAAACTGAAGTTCTTCACACAAGTCTTCGAATCAGTAGTTTGTGGAGTCGATTCTTATCATTTTGAGTGGGATATCTGTCGAATTTTTAAATTCACATTAAACTGTAATCTCAAACTTAATAAGCTTTCATTTGCAAAATTTGACCACTGAAATATAAAATAACCCACCAAACTAAACAAATTCAAGAATGTATATCAGATTCACATGTGATTATGTATCAGTTTGTAATGAAATATAACATACTTGTGTCGAAGGAAAGATGAAATATCACTATAAAATCAACTGAAAACTATTCTTTAAATGACGATTTTCAATTTTAGAATACTTAATAATAATTAGAGCAGTTATAAATGAATCTTTGAATTTTAAGAATAAAATAAACTTCAATATCTGATCTGCGAATTATTAAAAATAGGCTGGAGAATTTTCGTGAAATTCTGAAAACTAATATCTTACTTCAAACATCAACTTTTGCGTTGAAATAAATCATGTTGCTTCCTTTATATTTTATAAATAATAACAGACTAATTTTGAAAATAGTATAAAAAAACTGAATCCATGAATCTTTATTTCTCAATCACAGGATCTAATATCTACACAATGGGCAAAAATCTGGAACTAATAAATAATTTAATTGTTATTTTTTATGTGACAAATACTTTCCATCCCTTAAAAAACTGAAGCAATTAACTTTAAAATGTTTAATAATAAATCAACCTCTTTTTCCTTTTTGAGAAATAAACTTTTATTTTACTATTTTACAGTAAAAATAAATACTGACAAATGTATATAAAATTTTTATTATTTAAATTATAAAAAAGAATCGACAAACAAACGTTCAAGTTTTATTACCTATAATTTTCCGAAGAGTTTTATTATGTATATAAAAACCAATACGCTTTTGTAGATAAATCTATCAAAAATATGTCGCAAATAACATTATAAGAAAATGCAGAAAATAATGCTTTATAAACTGATCATTTAATCTTAAGAAACTACTTTCAAATTTTTCAAAATTAAAAAACGTCATACTGGATGGCAAATGCATTTTTTGCGTGCACAAAAGATCGACCCATAGAGGGAAATAAAAGGAAAAAAAAAATTATCTTGTGTACGAAGAAGGAAAAAATATTTTCCATGTCTCTAGTCGTTTCAAAACCATCTATCATGCCTCCTTTTTAAATGTCAGATCTATTCTACTTTTGCTGACAGAAGATATGAAATTGCTACTATTATACAAATATCGATCATTTTAAAAACCCAACAAGAGAGTACTCCACAAAATTTATAGTTTTCCAACAAAAAAAATTAAATATCCCTTTATTTGCACATACGTTTAACCTTATTGAAATTTGTAAACTTTTCTCTGTAAATTACTGTTTAAAATCTTGTTTATTATCTGCCTATTAGAGTTGCATTGAAAATATAACAAATTTGCACAATATTTTGCATAATTTTAAATAATTTTTGTAGAATTATGAAATAAGTTAAATTTTGTAGCGTAATTCAATGCGATTAATCTTAATTTTTAAGGAAAACCTCATACAGTTTGAAAAAGCAATATGATGAATCTAATTATGGAAAAAAAAATTTCTTTTAAAATTTTATAAATTTGATGTAATGCAATTTCTTGAACAAGTTCACAAAAATGCTTAAAAGTAAATAAAAAAATGTATACTCATTTCATTTAATGTTCCTCGTAAGTCATTATGGTTTAAAAATTATTTGTATGAAATACTATCTATATGGACAAAGACAGTATGATTGTGTTGGTGGTTAAAAACAATAAACACTTTTCCCTTAGTCCTCATTTGAAACAGCTAATTTAAATATTTTAGATACTAATTTTTTAAGCTAATATACTTGTTTAATTTATGCGTTAATTTGCGATCTAAATTAGCTTTTGTTAAGATTAAGATTTTTAATTTTAAGTATATTTGATGGCTGCTTTGTTAGTTACATAGTAGTCATGTTTTTGTATACATGGATTAATTATACCAGGATCTCTACAGTATAAAGGGGATTGCAAACCATTGTAAACTTCTGATGAACAAAAGGTGACAATTGAAGAGCTTTTGAACCGAATGCCTGATAACTAATCTTTCGATAGTCAACTCGGGAAAGAAAGTTTGATTAAAAGTCTCCAGTATTAAGAACTTTAAAGCAATAGTTTCAAAATTTACAAAATTAAATTCCTTATACAAACATAAAAAAATTAGTGAACCTATATAACTAAATCAATTTTAGACATATATTTCCCCAATTAAGTATTAAGTTAAAAGTTACTGATAACTTAAATCAATCGAAAGTTACTGATATTTATAAATATATATATATTTATAGTGTGGAAAACATTTGGTATAATTATATTATATTAGGAATATACTTATATTCTTAGTACAAATTAATTACATTCCATGTAAATTTCCCAATTAAGTAATTTTATTTCTGTACAATGTAATTACGAAATAAAGGTATATTTCAGACGTGTAGGTGATAATAATTAATAATAAATTAAACGTAGAAAAATGCAAGATAAAATGTATTAGCTTAGTAAAATTTATTCAAGCTTACATATAAGCGTACATTAAGGCATTTCAGTAAAAAAAAGTAGTCTTTCAAAAAAAAAAAAAAAAAAAAAAAAAATCTTAGAATTACTTTAATTTTTTTTTTCGGTTTTCGTAAACAAATTCCAGTATTGAGTTACGCCTAAAACAAATATTAATTATCTTTTTAGCAACATTGCTTTAGTTATTATTTTTGATGTGAAAAAAAAAAACTGTTGCATGAAAAATGAACATTTTGCAAAATTAATTATCTTAATATGAAGACTTAATTTTTATTAAAATGCAAATATTTTGTGTTAGTATATTAATCACGAAGCTTATTAGAATGATTAAATATTAATTTGCATAGATGAACTGCCTTGAACATTTTTAATTTCATCACCTATAAGGTTTATAATGTTTCATTTTTAAGGAAAATACTAACATTATTGAACAGGTTACATGGACCTACATTTGAAATAATTTTTTATGGATACTTATAACCAAGGTTTTAATCAGTTTAAATGGAGAAATATCCACAACATATATCATCAGATTTGCACTTCATATGCAAATTTATTATTATCTTCACATATACACCTGTATAAATATATATAATTTGTTGTCCACAATTAATGAATAAATAATTAAAAATGATGTACATAGGAACTGGAGACTAGCATATATAAATAAATTTTTATCAATCTGGTATTTGTCTTTTCGAATGTGTTCATTTTCACAGATATTTTATTTTGATATAATGATGACTTCCCAAGATAATAGAGCATAGGAAAGGTTAATATAAGAATTTGAAAACGTTGATCCGAAAAAGCTACTGAATTTTTAGATACACGTGTTTTAAATTTTATTCCAATTGAGGATGAATTAATTCAAAGAATAGAACAATTTTCCGCAATTTGAGTTAATGTTATGCGAATCGCAGCTGCTACAAGGTGAAATTAATAAGGGTGAATCAACGATAAATGTCAAATTTAGGGACATAGTAGACTAGCAATAGGTAAAAATGATAAAATACAGCTATTGTTAGAGCTGCGGTCAAAACCAAGCATAATCAAACGACTATACAACAAGCTGTTTTGTAAAGCTCCAAGCATAGTAAGTAACAGTAAGGAAGTTTAGTGACAAGTAAGAAAACAAAACGACTTCCAAGTTTATTGCAATGCCAATTAACATTAATTATTTGCAAAGCTCGCTTACTGAGTTACAGAACACAATTTAATAGACCTGATTAAATAAGACTATTTTTCAAATTAAAAGTACCAAATCCAACTACTTTCTGACGAAAATGGAAAATCTTTTAAAACATCTAAAGTACATGAATATCCTACATGGATCTTAGATGTTTCGCATACTTAGCATCCATTTATTCTAACAAGACATACGCTGTTGGATGATTTGTGCTTTTATAGTCGGATTTAAAGAACCCTCTAAAAAATTGAAAGCTGAAAAAGTGCTCAATTTGTAGAATTCACGCGAAAGGTCTTGTGTTAAAAGATATTTATTAAACATTTATATTAAAAATATATATTAACAAAGAATTAAATTTGAAGTTATATTGAGTATTTGATATTTTGTCATAATAAACTGAAACTATCTCTATTGTTTGATAAATGGAATCTGTTTCTTCAGTTAAATTAGGAGGTGTGATTCCATAACATACTGATAATATATAGAATGGATTTCATATTTTGCGTAAATTAACAACTCAATTTAACTAATATTATTAAAATATATAGTTATGTGCAGCTCACAAATACACAGGTGATTCTCTAGAGATAAAATGCAAGATTAATTTGTCTTAATAAAAAATAATTTAAAAGTTATTTAACACGCATAATAATAAATATGTTTTAAATAAGAAAAGCGCAATATCAATTCAACTTAGAGTAACAATTTCATACAAATTCAATACTGAATGTGTACTTTCCTTATGAGCTCCATAATATCAATTGATCAAAAAGATAAGCAACACAATTTACAGAATAAAAGAGCCCATTTTCTGTTTCGAATTGCAGAGTAAATTAACCTCGTGCGATTTTTAAATTGCATTTTGTATTAGTATAATGAATAGAAAATTCTAATTTTAAGAATAATTAAACATAAATACTATTTATATTAGGGAAATAAATAAATTTTTGAAACGTAATTTTAATTATTGATATTTCCGATATGTGAATACTCAAAATCACTTTATCGATTTTAATTTTCATACTAATTTTGAAAATATAGATGTTTGAGAAAAATTAAAAAATCAATTTTTCTTAAAAGTAAATATATATATTTTAATCATGAAAATAAACACGTTGCTGCAATTAAATATTTCTAAAATATCAATATTTTTTGATTTACTACATATTTAATTTTGTACGCATTTCAATAAAATCTTAATATATATTCTAGAATTAAATCTTAAATACGCTAGACTGGGATGTGTTACAAATTTAATTAAGTAGCAAAATTATTTAAATTTGAAACAAATATGAAATAAATAACTGGACATTTTCTTTATAGTTATTTTACTTTTTTCTTTATATTTATTAGTTTATATAAAAATGAATTCAAAATTTGACTAATTTTTTTACCAATAAATGAACCCACATTTAAAATGACTTGCAAATAGTCCAAAATCATCATATGGAATAAATTAGCTTATTAAATTTCCTATTACATGGTGGAACTATTTGAAGGAAAGAAATAAAAATATCACAAATATTGTTTATTTTAGGCATGAAAACGAATTATTTAACATAAGATTTTCAATGAATTCGTTGTGTATAAACTTTGTGAAAATGTTCTTATACAGAACTAAATTCATTTTATTAACATTTGATTACAAAATACTCAATTTCGGATCTTACTTGTTGAAGCGTATTTTTAATTCACTTAAAGAAACTCTTTCAAAGCACTGTGTACAAAATCAAAAACATTCCTTTACAAAATCATTTACGTAAGAATTTATATTAAGTAAGGAAAATTAATATTCTATTTCCAGATGAAAGAATTTTGTTCCTTAATTTTTATATCTGATACAGAAGATTCTAAAATGTAGATAAAATTGTAAGCTTTCATAAAGTAAGCATTCAATATCAAAGTTAAAAATCAGTCTATTTATGCTGTATTTATTTAAAATGAATATAAGCCGGATAAAAATAAATAAATAAATAAATGTTAACTTAAAAAATTGAATATAAATTCGAAATTATCAGTAAAAAATATTTTTTACAAAGTTTTATATTTCTACACAACATTTATTAGTGTCAATTCAAAATTAAAAAACATACATATCTAGTGAATTTGCTTGATTATATGTATATATATACTTCTTGATAAGATATCTTTGAAATTTTATTTATTTAATTACATGTATCTTCTTAAGCAATACTTTTTAATATTTATAAATTGTTTTTACAGTTTTGCTGCAAATAATATATTAAATTATTATAAAAAAATTTAAAAAACCATAGCTTATTTACGTAAATTGTAAATAGAACAATATTTGTGCAAAATCCTTCGCTTTGTAATCATTTTTAAGGACTATATACTGTAGATAAACAAAATATTTTGAATGTTTTCTTATTAATGTCTTTTAAACTAATTGTTTCGGGAAAAAAGTAACAATTTATTATTGTATACTTTTATTTTAAAAATTTATGATTTATATATCGGATTGTTTGAATAAAATACTTTTCTGAATTACCAAGTTAGTTTTAAGAACTAAAGTAATTAATAAAAAGTATGTAAATATAAATTATTTTAATTACCTTAAAATGGTATTAGATTTGCATTATTGTTTTCTAAGGCAATATTCTTTAAATTAAATGGACCCTTTTTATAGCAATCCAGTTTGTAAGTTTATATAATTTTTTGATACTTTCTTTTAACTTATGTACAAATACATTATTCCTAAATAGATATTTTTTAATTCTTTAATATGCTCGAATATAGAAGATGTCTTTTATCTGTATCAACTGTGAATAAGTGAAAAAGAAATCATATATAAATATCTTGAATCTCAAGTTAATTCACTTATAACATAATTAAATTTCGTAATTTATTAAATAAAATGTAAAGTCAAACTGTGTTAAATAAAATCTCTATAATAGATTATTAAAAGTGGCATAATATGTGCATTATTTATATAGTTTTTAAATTTTTGATATTTTATTACGAACTCACATTCTCATAAATAATGAAGACAAAATCCATTCCACATCACCATCTGTTTTGATGATCACAAAAGTCAAACAGTTATTAACTGTCCTTCGAGTTTCTTTATTTTCATCAAAACAAAACAAACGAGTTAAAACCTCCCTTGAAAGTTTTTTTTTTATTTATTACTTTAACAAGATCTATTACTAAAATTTTCAATTTCCGTCCGAGGACATAAAAATTGGCATAATGGAATTGATGAAAAGTCAGACACCTAATTCGTATAGATGTGAAGTTCACAGTTAAAGCTTTGGATCCATGCCAGATGTCGATATCTCAGCCCCAATTGAGGTCAAGGGAGTTCAATTAAGCTTGATTCATTGGAGCACAAGGGCGCATGTCCGAACATTACAAAAGCAGAAGAAAGTATTTTGTTATTAATAAAGTTTTGTTTCTTTGTTCTTACTCCACACGAGATAATTTCTCCGCGTTTGGACGATAGCGATATCCGTTTGTCTTTATTTGCTTTTTTATCTATCAGATTTCGCGACAGTTAGTTATCAGATAAAGTTTCCCGAAGGAGAAAAAACCAATACTATGTAAGACACGAGAATTATACCTAGAATTAATCTGTATGAATAGATGTAAAGAAATTGGAAATAATACAATAGAAGAAGATTACGTAACCAGTATTAGATTAAATCTAGAATTAATTTAATTTTTAAATTAAATTTATGTTGAAATTTTGGAGAGCAAATAAATTTTCTCTGCAGTATTATATTTGAGTATTTTATATTTCAGATTTCTAAAGTGCATTTTATTTAATATAAAAAAAATATATTTTAAAAAATTTAAGGAATATATTTGTGATTTACTTATAAAGAATTTTTTCATAGAAGCAAGTATTTTTACGTATCAAATTTATTGTTTCATTATTGAAATAAATTATTAATACATTTGATATGGAATTTTATAGAAAATATAAAGTTAAATTCAAATGATTCTTAATATTTGTATAAGGTTAAATGTGTTAAAACTAATTATACAAAAAGAAAAATTATTGTTTATAATATTAATAACATGAGAAACAAATTATCACAGTTAGGTTATATAATGAATAATTTAAAATAAATATGAAACAAGTTAAAAGGACTAATTGTTAAGAAAATAAAACAGGTTTAAAATATTTTAAAATATATGTACTATATTAATATAAATTGCATTATTAAACAAGATAGTCACTTATAAGAATTTGCAGAAAAAAATTCTATAAGCTTCTTTTTATACCACATAATACACTTTATATTACAAATTCTTTTAATAAGCTCTAAATAAATCGAATTTCCATCAAACGAATTCATACATTTCTGTAAGCAAGACTTTAAATCAGTATATCTAATATTTTAATACTTAAATATTATTTCAACTAATTTTAATTTTTAATTTCCCAGCAAAAAATTGGTATAAATTGTTTTTTGAAAATTCTATTACTTAAATATGAAAGTTTTCAATACTAATGAATAAGAATTTCGTATAACAATTTGAGAAGTCAGGAAATTTCAAACGGTATTTTGACTAGATTTATAGCTTTTAATTCAACAATTGGTAGTTTTAATTTGACATGGAGAGTCCTTATAGCTTAATATCTACTTTAATCTCTATATCTGATCAGAAAGACTTTCAAGTTCAAAAGTGACCATAGGAGGACTAAGAAACCTCCAAAAGGAAATATATTAGGATTTATACATTTATAATAATAGAAAGAATATAAGGTTGACATTATATTCCCATTAAATATAAACGTTTAAATTTAAAGTTTTATTCAAAGACACACATATCGTGAATATAGCTTTTTATTTAAAAAAAATATAATAAATATTCCTATATGTTTCTGTTTTTTGTTGAATTTCAGACATGGGAAGTGGTGCTGCACTTTTTTAACTCAATTGCAATTTGATGTGGAGTCCGACCTCTTCAGTACACGCATGCCATAGTTATCTATTTTTATAATAGACAACCATCCATAAAAGATGAAGACAGAGTACATTCATGCCCGAACTGGGATTCGAACCTAAAACTTTCCTATCCGGAGTCAGGCATGCTGATCACTAGACAGAGTAGTGACATTTGTTTCTACTAAAAATGGTTTTTAAATGTATTAGGTTAAAAAGTTGAAAGTATAAATAATTTTGAGCTTCATTTAAAGTTACATTTACCTGATGAAATTCATTTAAAAATGTTAGACACAATTTAATTTATTATAAAGAAATATTTTATTATATTGCAATAAATTATGTTTCAAAACAGCAGTGTGATATTGAAAAATTGGTTTTAATTTCTTAATTCAATTTGTGTTAGAAGTTTTTATATAAAATATTTTATTCTGGAGTCTGTGAATGTATTAAGGAGATTGTTAAAATTTGCTTATGAATTACATCATGATGAACACAGAATAGCATTTAATTGCAGTCTGATATAAGTACCACTAACGTACAATAAAAATTTGTCTATTTCAAAAATTGTGTTACATGATTTAATTCTCCGTAAGCCGATTGTGTTTTACCATAAAGTGTAGTAGCAGCTGTAATGAAGTAGAAATTAAAAATATATTTTCCTAATTTTCTAAAAATGTATTTCCCTAATTCGGGAATTGTGTATAAGAAAAACTTATTTTACTGCAGAACTCTGGAATATTTAAATGGTTGAATGACACCAAATAAAAGTGCATGCTAATAAAACCTAATCATAGGATCATTAACCGGATCCTGTGAACCGGAGGTAACATTCAGTGTCTCCCGAGGCATTGAAGATCGCTGACCAAACAATTAGCTGGAGTTTTCCTTGTTGCTTTCCTCTTTTTCTTCGCTTCCTGTAATTTTTTCTTTTCTTAACTGTGAGCTTTTTCTTATTCTCTGCTCACTCCTAAACAAATGCTTGAGTTTCCGAATGGATGTTAGTTACTTCCTTTGTTACTTTTAATCTTCCGTATGTCCTTTACTGCACCATGGATTGTAGCTTATTGAAGTTGATTTGTTGACTTTTATGACTGACAAAGAAATTAATATTATTTTCAGCTGCTATTCTAGTGAATATAAATTTTCTGCACACAAACATCAGTAGCAAATATTATAGAGATAATATGTATTTTTTTTATACAATTAACTCAATTAGTACATTCGAGCATCAGTAGCAAATATTGTAAAATAAAATGATTTTATTCGAGACAATTAGTTCATTAGGTAAAACTACTTTGCAATGTTATAATTATATTTTACTTGCAATGGAAGTATTAAATAAGATTTTTGTGCAATAATTTCATAACGGAGCCTTAGAAAACAATATATCATTTAAAAAAATAGAAATATCATTTTTAATTAACTGTGTGAAGTTATTAATTTGTATTAATTTCTATTAGATGTATATTGTAATATTATAAATATTAAATTATTTTATGTAGTTACAATCATTCAGATGAAAATTTCAAATTTTTGTTAGACCAGAGTCATAGAGAGAATCATTTTCAAATACGTAGTTCAACAAAACTAAGACAATGTAAAAATCTTTATTATCAAAGTAAAACTACATATTTAAATTTAAAGTCAAAAGAAAATAAAATGATTCACGTATCAAAAACACTTCCAGATACAAAACTAGGCACAATGCATTTCATATAGTAAAAATGTAGTTAAATATGAAAAGAAGAACAGAAATAGACAGACACGAATTAGAGTTTTATAAAAGTTTAACATTTGTAAAGAGTTTATAATTCTATATATAATTCTGTTTATAATTCTAGTTTTGGAAAGTGCGATAATGAACTTTTACTTCATTTTATGGAAAAAAAAATGTTTTTTTTAAATTTCCACTATTGATAAATATGTAAATGATGATATATATATGGCTTTATATGAATAGATAATTTTATTAATAATTTTATTTATGTTATCATCTAGATTTTAATGTATTCAATCTTTAAAGATTTTGTCAAATCTTTATTTTCTGAAAATAGTGGAAATATTATGGTTTATAATTTGACCATGAAATATTCTAATGGTTTCAAAATTTAATAACTAAAATATTACTATTTATCATTCGTAATTTATGTTAAATTATTTTGTGAAAACTTATGTTCAAGGATTGCATATGAAAATATTTAATGCAAAAAAAGAAAATAAAAAATATCAAACATTATTAATAAGGGAATTCGTTAATATATAATTATTTAACCTGAAAGTATTGAATCTGGGTCACACAGTCAGGCCGTTTATAAGACACAAAGTAGAAACATTCATGGCACAGAGTAGAAAACTCTTTCTTGGAAAGTATTGCTGAACTTCAATAGCTGTATTCATAGCAAACTCCTTTCTAGTAGATGTAATTTCTATATTTCTAACTAAACAACACCACAGAGTCAGCGTAAAATGTGAGTGTACTTGTAAAGGAACTCCTAAAATATAGGTTCACAATTGAAACACGCAGTAATTACTTACACAAAATTTGATACAAAACTATTAAATAAAACATTTTTCATCAAGTAAAGAAAATGAACCAACCAGGAAAATTAAAATATCACGCCAAAGGAAAATATGTTATATTAGCTCCAAAAAGAAAATTCTTCACATATTGTAATAGTTTCGCTAAAAAAATCTAATAAACACAAACATACTACGTGTACAAAAAAACTTTAAAATTTTATATTTTTTGCAGTCATTTGTTTCGAATGAAGGAATTGTATGTGTTCTTAAACAGAAAATGTATTTAAAACGGGGCAATAGTTATGACTTTAATATTATTTAAATTACATACATTTACAAAGCTAGTAAACATTTTGGTATTATTTAACAAAAATAGTTGACTGGGCCTCCTGAACACCACTCATATTCATATTTGTACTTTAAGCACGCCTTCCCCTATGTTAAGCAGATACTAGCTTGTTATTTAAAAATATTAATTTGTGCCTTTTAAATGGAAAAATAAAGTAAATCAATTAACATTTTTGCAGATGAATGATGCAAAAAATTATAAAAAAAAAGATTTTTACAACAATTTTATTAATGAAAAAATTGTCTAAAGCATATTTACCATAACAGTTATTACATTTGTTTCTTAATGGTTTATAGAAACTCAATGAATTGATATTTACAATGTTTCTCATTTCAGCAATCATTAACTTTAAGTTCAAATAATTAAAGTTATAACTTGAAATTTGCATTTTCCTATTTAAATAGTTTCTTTCACTTTACCAAATACTCTTTATTATTATTGGAACAAGTATTGCTATGCCAATTTAGAAGAAACAATTATTGGGTCCTGCAACAACTTTCATGAATTTTTAAGATGTCTATTCAACTGCTGAATAGAAAAAAAAACAAAACATCAATAACTTCTCACGATATATCGACTTGGTTTTCGGAAACTTATATGGTGGGCAGGAGTTTCTGGTTGTTACAATGACCAGCATGATTTATGCGTCACATGACCTGAAAGAAACAATACACGGGCTCTCATTATCTACGACGAGCAGCTGGCGTCTTTTGGAAGTAAAGAAGTATTTCACGGAGGGATTCTCTCAATTCTGGCGTAATATTTCAAACATGAATAGATGACAAATTGTAGTTGAAAGTATTCTGCATTTTGAAGACAACATTAATCAAATCCAGGACTAATAGAGACACTAAATGTTAGTGGGAATAAAAGTGAGAATTTTAAGAAAAAAATCAGTCAATATAAAAGTTGACTGGAGTCATTTAAGCTATAATGCAATATTTCAATAAACTATAAGTTTTCTGAGAAATTTTGAAATTAAAAGGAAAAAACAATATTTTATTTCTCATCAAAGTGCAAAATTTCTAAAATTGTAATTGAATTTTACACCACGTAGTAAAAGTGAATTAAATTATGTGAGCTTTTGCACTCATATTTTTGGAACAAAACAAATATTATACAATATAATTACAAAATAAGTAAATAAATATTGATACAATAATAATGGAATAGATTTTTGTTAAGTATATATATATATATATATATATATATATATATA
>JAPDSC010021645.1:0-12516 GCA_026290005.1 Latrodectus geometricus | reverse complement strand
ACTGATTAAAAGATTTTCCATATATAAAATTCTTAAGATTTCCTTTTTTACGAATAAATTAAAGATTACTTATATGTGTTTTTAAAAAATTTATATTTATCTGAACGAAATCTTCTTTAGCTATGTAAAAAAGGGCAGTAAAAGTTTGAAAATAATTATTTTACTCCATTTTCATTTCAATCAATCGTAAAACATAGAAGATAAAGATGCTTGCATTAAAATTTGTGAAATTACGTTCTTTAAATTCTACTCAACTTAAAATTCTATTAAAAGAATAGTTCACAAGATATCTCATTGCAAAGGAAGTATTCATTCAAGAAAAGATTTTTATTTCTTGCGAATTGTAACCATATCAATTATATGAGGCGGCTCAGAAAATTTAGTGGAACGCTGGTGAACGAAAGAAAGTGAAAAAGTATGAAGATAGAATAAAAAAGATAGCACTTTTACGAACTTCAACTCAGGCTATTCAGTTAATTAACTTTTACAGCGCGGAGAATTCTTTTTTTATTTCTTTTAGAACTTAGACCACACTTATTCTTTCGAATTTTTATTTTCGAAAAAGTAGTTTGCTAGATTTTTTTCTGAAGAGAAATTCCTCCTCATTCCCATCACGAAAATTTCACTTTGATCTCCACACAGAAAATCGTATCATCTGTTTCGTATTTCTGTATATTATCCTCTCGTTGCTCCGAAAAGAATTCTATCGTTTATATTAGTTTTTAATAGAGACGATGCTTTGAACCAAAGAAAATGAGATTTTAGTTCTCTGGAAAGTTTCGCCGTTAAGTTAAATGAGTTAAGTCATGGAAAATCACCCTTAATCCCCAGCTTGAGCAAAATGGGCTGATTCGAAAATAAACTGAAGAGATACTATCAATTCACATTAGTACAAAACAAACTAAATTTACTTTTCTCGTGATGCATTGCTATTTTCTGGACAATATTGAGCAATTAATACAAGAAATAGAAACAGAAAGCACAATTGATGCAATATGAAATTATATTTTAGTAAATCCATATTTTAGGTGATTCTGATATGGTAACGTTTTATATGGAATTTTAATTAAATCAAAAGTTATTTACTTTCAGATAACACATTTTGATAAAAACAAAATACATAGTTATAAAAAAACTCCTGAGATATTCCAAAATCATATTATTTGCATCTGCTTTGATTCAACGCAAATATGGGCATCAAACATATCAACTCAACATTAAGAAAATTTACGTAATGAGTCATATTTTGAGAATCCATATATTTGGTTATTAGATTTCTTTAGTATCATTTGGAAAGTCATTTTCAAACAGATAAGTATTTGATTCTTACAGAATGTTTCTTTTACTCTCCAAGTCATTACTCTAATCTCTTGTATAATTCTTTAATAAACAGCACTCTCAGACACTCATTTCATACTATGAGAGCATGGACCAGACCAGATGGGAAATTCTTCATGCACCACAGGGGTGTAATGAGCTACTAAGAAATGCAAGGCACGTGAGCATGATCTTTATTTTCTTAATAATTTAATTTAAACTGTACTAATATTTTAAAAGCATCATTACTTTATGTGTGGCAAACAAATTAATTTTTGTAAGATACTGTAGGATGATAGCTGATTGATAAAGTATAATGTAAGAATAGTATAATGAAATCAACTCTCATGAAACATAGAACATTTAAAGGTATACTGATCAAGTCAGCCAATGAAACATCTGAAAAATTTACATTGCTTTTTACGGTATTAAATTATTTTTGATGATTCCGCTAAAACTAAAACTGAATCTTTTTAATGGTTTTTGAAGCATACTTATAATTCTCTTTTTGACGGGTATTTTTCAGTATATCATAATAATCTATATCCCTGCATTTTCAGTTCGACAGTTAAGATGCTCATTTGACCCTGGATAACTTTTACTTAATAGTAGGAAAAGGGTTATATAATTACGTAAAAGTACACGCAACAGATATAAGTTGAAAATCTAATGACTCTTGAAAAACTGAAAAATCTAGGCTACCTTTTGTTACCTGCATGTATATATGTCAAGATGGATCATTAAAATTACTTTTTTTTTAGGATTCCTTCTTTTAAACACATATGTTCCCAATAATCCATGAAAATTTCTAGAGAACCCATTAATATGCAGTAAATATTATGAAAATCTACACCAATATTCAAAAGGTGTCCATTCTATGGTCTCAAAATTATAATTTTGTAGGAAAATATAGTATCGCATTTTCAAGTTATGAAACTTATCTCAGAAAACAATAAATATAAATAAAAAAGTTTTCTTAATTCATATTTTATTTTATAATTGAAAAATGAATTCTATAAAGATTGCAAGGCATCTATTATAAAATATACTATTTTTGTACTCATCTTAAAAATGTAGGTCTGGATAAATGAGATTGCTAGAACAACATTTTAGAAAGAGTTCTAATGACTGAGCTCTAAAATTTGTTATAGAAAAAAATATGACGAAGTTTACCTGCTAAAGTATATTTATCAAATTATATTCGTATTGACGTGATTGTTGTATGCCCAATGCCGTTGGAAACTGAAATTACAATTACTCCTTATTCAAAGTCATTGCTTTTCTCGCTCATTCCACATACTTATATAGAGAATTATGTAGACTTATACATGCCTAACAAGAGAGTTATATTTTATTTTGAAAATTTTAATATCATATTAAATGTATTCATAACATTTCAGCTAATGACCGGATATCAATGAGATGATTGTTCATGCATTGATGGAATTTAATTTAATACAGAATGTTTCTCCCCAAATTTAAACATTATGAATATAAATTTTTGAACTAAAATACCCTAATAAAATGTTTGCACTTTTAAATTATTATAACCTTTTTAAGAAAAACCTATTATAGTAGAAGTATAGGAATGCAAATGCAAGTACAGTAGAAGTATAATATAGGTGCATGTTGGGCATAACATTTTGGATTTTATATTTATTGTTAATCTCCCTGAATTGTTAAAATCATTTTTATGTCAACAATCTAATGAAAAAAAATATGACAAGTGATGTTACAAAACTAACAACATTATTTTGTCTTTTTTTGAAATTCATGATTACTGCATATGCATATTTATGGATTAAAGGTAAAAAGGATTTTTGATTTCATGTCCTGATCTCATTATTTATTAAAAGTAAACACTAAAATGTTAAAATGAATTAGTACGAAAGAATATAATGTGATTTTTAAATTATTTTTTAAGTAAAATGTATTCGTATTATAATTTAAAAAAATAACAGAATAAAAAATTTTAACCTAAAATACAAGGTGAAAAAAATATATATATTGTAATTGAGAGTTTATATGTATTTATATATTTTACATAGTAATTGATTATTTTTTTAGAATTCTGATGAAGTAAATAATTATTTTATAATGTATACAATTTAAGCATATTTTGTTTTTTACCCAATGAATTGGGAATTATAAATAGAGTAAATAGAATGTATAATGTAATATGTCGATGAGAGAGAGAGAATTTTATAAATATTATAAATAAATTGGTAATTATTTTAAAATTATTACCAATTTATCGTATTTGATATTTTTTAACTAAAATTGTGAGGAAAAAAATAAATTGTTACAGTTAAATAAACCATTTAAGTATAATTGTTCTGAGTAAGTTATTTATGCATTCGAAAAATTTGCCTTTGCAGTAATAGCATAATTTTTAACATAAATAACAGAAGAAAATTTATTCGAAAAATGTTTTTAAATATTTTTATGAAACTTAGAAATATCTTTAATCTTTCCAATCTGTGAAACTTATTACTCCTAAATATAGAAAACGCATAATTTATTTGATATAAAAGACATGAATTTTCTATAACATCTATATGTTAATGTGATTGCGTTCTCATATTCGCAATCAGAATGTGATGAGTTCGAATCCTGAACCAACCTTAAGCCCGTCGTGCTCGCTAATAAAGACTAGAGCGTGATAAACATGGCATCGCTGGTATGTCTTGCCTGCAAAAGGATTGCTTTAGATTTGGCAGGGTAGGTATGGGGGTATTCTGCTTGGTCGCTACGATTAAATTACAAAATCCCACCCACTTTTGGAGCAACGATGAAACACCTATTGTTGCCCCCCTACATAAGTAGATATCACTTCCACTCATTTTCTTGTAGAGCTGAAAGGTTGCTAGTAGAAATCAGGCATTAACAGAAACTCTATGTCAAAGTTGTTATTATATATCATGTTTAGAGATTTCAACACTATTCTAAGTGCTTAAAAATTTATCTATAAATACAAAGAGTGAAACTAAAAATTTAAATGCAAATCGATCAACAATTCAACAAAAATCAACTTCATCATGTTCAACTATAGATAAAATTCAGTAATTTAAAATTTTTATGCATACATATTCAAATTTGCGTAAAAAAGTCTCAAGCAACTTATAAAATATTCAAACGTCAAAGTTTTTATATACTTTCTAAATCAAATTGCATAAATACAAAAATTCCACTTTTTATCGATGTGAAAGCGCAGTTCACCTCAAACAGAATATTTTTCCGATAAATCAATCAGTCACTTCTGAAAAATATGCGGGAACGGCAATGATTTTTACTGTGATGTGATGTATTTAGTTTTTACATATTTCCAATGAATAAATAAAATATTTATGAAGGAGTAGAGAAAATATTTTTGTCAAACAGAAAATAACGTTTCGTAAGTGATTTGACGCTTTTAGTACTTTATTTCCTTAATGTAAGTGGAGTACACCATTTATAGATTGTAAAACAAATTATTTATGAAAATTAATTATTTTTTAAAACTTATCTTGTACTTTGGAATGCTTATATATTTTAAGTTATCCTATATGTTTTAGGTATTTAAAGAACATTCAAAATTTCAGAAAATACTATCAAAATTATTATTTTTATTTACTGTTTTTAAAAAATGTGATGTAATAATATTTATTACAGAAAAAAATTATAAATATTAATTATATTTTTAAATTAATAACAAATAAATTATATGTTCATTAATTTTTGTTAAAAAAATCTGTTATATATAGCATTTGGTGCTCAATCTCAAAAGAATCATTCGTTTCTGAAACCAATACTATAAGAGAGTTTTATTCGAGTAAATGTAAAGAAATTAGCTTATAGTTTATATTATAGCATATATGATTAATAAATTATTAGAATATTTTATAAGTGATTCGAAACACCAAATAACTAGAGGCATCTTTAAAATATCATTATACTTTATGTTTCGAAACAAGTTTAATTTTAAGTCAATACATGAAAAATTTCAAGAACAACTATACAAA
The DNA here is from genome assembly GCA_026290005.1 of Latrodectus geometricus. NCBI lineage: Eukaryota > Metazoa > Arthropoda > Arachnida > Araneae > Theridiidae > Latrodectus > Latrodectus geometricus. The sequence continues at coordinate 7,198 of JAPDSC010021645.1, read as the reverse complement.
TATGAGAGAATATTCAATAACATTTCAACAATGTCAGCACATTTTCAATAGGTACTCAGATTCACAAAACTGCAGTTATAAAACAACAACCTTAAAACATTAAATAAGGTTATTTGTCAAGTGCTTAAAAGTTAGGGTATTAGTTAACAAATTGGGATTTACCATTGAATTTCTTTTCAGTATTGTCAACTGGAATCAAATGGTTATGTTGTTAATGTTAAGTTTATTCAACATCACGTTGTACAAGTTCCACACAAGTTATTATCTTACTCAAATATATATCTGAATATTTCAAATTATTTTTAAAATAAATTAAACAGTTATTAATTGAAATCAAATTTATCCCATTTATATTATTCATAAAAATAAAGTCATAAAATAATAAAACTAATAGAAAAAAGGGGAATAAATATAATTTTCAATTATATATAAATATATATATCTATATGCATACGTAATTGTATTATCAAATCATTTTTGATTAACTTGATTCCTATTTTCTATTACTTATATTACTATTTAACATAATTCAAATATAAACATACTAAATAAACTAATGCAAAAAATACCTTATTCAAATAATAAAATTATGAAAATCCATTCTTGCTGCTGTTATTAGGTTATCAATTTTTCTGACAAAGTCTTATATAGAAGTCACTTTGATTATTTGTGAACATTTTATTAAAGCTATAAATTATTTCATCTAAAAATATAAAATATGAAAGTCATAACCAACCTTGTAGGTAAAATTCATATTCGAGTTCCATTTACTTTACAAAAACTATGTAATATTTTACAAAAATATCTTTTAATAATTGAAGATTAATGAGGGTTTTAAGAAACTTAGACTTTTTATGAACAGATTTACATGAATTTGAATATTAGTTTTAGCCTCATGAAATATTTTTGTGTCGTGTAAGCAACTGTATATTGATTTTTTGTCAAAATTGATTCTATTCTCCTTTTCCCTGACGCTAGGAAAATTTTTACATTTAACATATTCGTTAAATTTTTACATTTTATGCTATTGATTGAAGAGGTATTTTTTATATACAGTTAGAAATTGAGATAAAATTGAGCTAAATTTGATTTATTTTTAAGTGCTATTTAAATTGTTTGCGATTAAAACTCAATGAGAATTTGTGCTTAAATAAATAAACATTACGACAGAATATATCAATTACTCCATGGGCAAATTATTCTCCTTGCTTAAAGAATGATAATGATATGATTTATATGCAACGAAATCTGTATTCGCATTTTGAAATTTACATATATTGTTAATACGGCATTAATAATATTCTAGAAATAATAACTTGTTAGTAATAAGAAAATGAAAAAGTGAATCTATAAAAAATAAAATGCATAAATTAATGTAATATATTTTAATTATATGAAATGTATACATTTAAGTAACCTGGAAACAACTTGTTTTTATTTAAATATAATTTATAATACATGATAACGCAATTAATTTTAAACATAAACATAAAATTCATTGTGAAGTAGACTCATGTTCATCAGCAACACGACTCCGTTTCTAGCTTAATAGCCTGTATTATGAAACAAAGCCATTAAAGCATATTGTAAGAGTGAGAGAAAAATTGAAGATGACACTACAGACAAAGAACGCATTTATATGATAATTAATAACCTTCAAGAAATCGCATGTGATAAATTAAGATACAAATATTTATTTTGTGAATTATTAACATAATAACTGAATAAACATATTCATTTTAAATTTAATAAATTGGGAATGACTTTTATCCAACAAAATAATTTTGTAAATGAAAGAAAGTAATATATGTTTTTTGATAAACTAACTATATTTTTCCATAATTTTTTCAGCTCGAGATTACTAAATGGTTGTAAATATTCAATAGCTTTCATAAAGGTTTCAAATTAATAAGTGAAAATCATTTTCAATAGTAATCAGATTATTGGTTACAATTAAAATTTTCTTGAAAATAATAATTTAAATATTTTTAAAAATAACAGGGATTATAAAATTAAATAGACTCTTAGAAAGTGAATAGAAAATTTATGTTATATAGTTAAAGTTTAAAAAAACCTAAGTAATCTAAAAATCGGGTTAAATTAATTTCAATTATATTCCTCATAAATTGAAAATTCAATTGAAATGTATACAGAAATTTCTTAATTATGAAGGTTTTGCTCATTTTAATTTTTTTTGTGATGTGCGATACAGGCTGGCAATATGTGGTGTGCTGCTCTACTTTTTCAAGTGATCCATAATTTGTGTGGTGTGGAGTTCAACTTCCTCAGTACACATATACCAAAGGTATTCGTTTATAGAGCAGGCAACCATTCATTCGAAGAAAGGACAAAGACAGAAGAGAGAGAGAGAGAGTACATCCACACCCGAACCGGGATTCGAACCCATGCCTTCCCTATACGCAGTCAAACATGCTGACCAATAGACAGGGTGAGCTGCTCTTCTTACAGTAATTATTAACGCTGACTGTGATATGAAATTTCTTATATAAGAATTAAGTAAAATTAAGCACTTGTACTAATAAAAAAGGGAGGATTTTTTTTTTTTTTTTTTTTTTTTTTTTTTACCTAAGGTACCAGATTTTTAGTACGCTATATGAAATTGCTTTAAGTAAATGTGCAATAAATTATCAGTTTCATTCTCCTTAAATTAACAAATATTAATGAGTCTGGACACTTTAATATTATAAATAAATAAATATATGCTTACAATTAAAATGGTTGTAATATTTTTACTGATTTATTTACTTAAAATTATACATGTTAGACTGCAATTCCATTAAAATACAAACAATTCGTTTAAAAAGGGAAAAAGTATTAAATATGAGAGTCTTAAATATACAATTATATATAAAATTTATTCTGCAAAAGAAAAATAAATTTCAATTTTAAAGATGATCTAGTAAAATATTAAAAGCTTCAATGCATCAAAACGCCAAAAATTTTCGATAAAGTTAAAATGAATTTAGAAATATAAGTTTGAACATTATATAGACCAAAATTTTCTTATCTGACATAGTACAGAATTAAAAGCACTCACGCTCTGGGTTTAATGAAAAATTTTAAAAATCTCACAAATACATATTTCATCCTTTTTCACTTATATTCTTCCTTGTGAAACAAGCAGATTTTATAATTAGCTATTAATTACTTTAGACTACAATTTATGTTGTTATTTTCCAACGTATGCTCATTTCAAATATGCACAGAGAATTTTTCTTCATAATTTACTTCTCTTTCCAAATTCTATTTTGAATAAGCTTCAGGGTATAAAAACGAAAACAGAAGGGAGTATGAGCAGCTGCATTGCTTTAAGCTAATTAAAGGAAGAAAATGGCGCATTAGGCTATTGTAAGAACTACTTTAATATACTTCCATTAAAAATGTTTGAATTCTGTCAAGAAACAAGAAAGAGGCTATGTAAAAAGTTTTAAGATTTTCTCTGAATGTTTCTTCTACTCTTTATTATTCAATTTAATTGAGGAAATGATTATTTATTTTTTTTCTTGCTGTTTGTGCAGATTTTAAATATAATAAAAATTCCGAAGTATGTGTATTTTCTAAAGAATGGTAAACATTATAAGGTAAATTTTATTTTTAATTGATTTAAATGATTAAATGACCTAAATTAAAATATAATTTTGTATTTAAGCAAATGTATAATATATTATATCTTTGTAAAAAGACCGTTACCAGCTTCGTCAAAAAATACTAATTTTTTAATAATTACATTCCATGAACATCTATATATTTATCTTCCTATTATCTAGTAGTAATGTGAAAACTCGGATAAATATTCTGTCATTGGCGTAAAATACAATGTAAAAAAAAGTAAAAATGTGCTTTTTAATTTTGGTTCATACTTGCAGTGTAAAATAGATTTTTCTTAGTTTCTTAATACGAGAAAAATACTTATTTATAAAAAAAACAACTTGTTTTAGAAATTATTTTTATGATAGGAACTTTTAAATAACTATAAATATATATATATTTCATTTAATAATTAAAATTGCTAAAAATTCCAAATTTAAAGTTCCAAATTTAATTTTCTCTCCAAGAACAAATACTTGTATGCTGACTGGAATACATACATATTTAAAGTACGAAAACTTTTTTTTATAAATCTTTACCTTTTCAAAAAGTTTTTCTTTTTTGGCTGCAGCACAAAAATTTTATGCTTACGTTTCAATTAGAATACTTGGTGCACATGCAGAGGCCAGAGTGTGGCGTAATAAGTTTCCGAAAAGCAGACACAAAACTACTTATCTGAAAACCTAGGCCTTTCAGCTACAACTGATGAACCATGAGACTAAGCTGTTTTTAATGAGGAGCTTGCACTGAAAGTACGAAATCCATCTTAGAAAGTTTAGAAAACTAAGTTTCAAAGTTTTAACATCGTGAACTTCTTGTTAATCTGATACTCTGAAGGTGTCTTACGATTGTTGTTAGTAAATAGGTTTGATTTTTTCCCGTTTTATATTATTGTATAATTTAAAAAGTTTATTTCCTAATAATATAATATGCTTTTTAATAAAATCTAACATGAAGACAATATACTTTAAATTTTTCCATTGTTATGAATAATTGTTCCATTTCCATTGTTATGAAATATTGAAAAATATAATATGAATAATTGGAATATGATTTAATTGTTGATTTCCATTGTTATAAATAATTGATCAATACAGATGTGAAAAATAAGCTGCTGTGGCATAAAATCTGAATAAAATACGTCATTACTTTCGAATCACATACACAAATCAAAATATGCACTAATTGTAATTATCTACCAAATAATCAATTTTCAAAATAACAATTATTTTAAAAGTATCATTAGTTCATTTATTTAACTGTATATTATATGAGCATTAATTTAATTTGAAACGGTAAAAAAATACTTGTTTTGTTAATCAGCAACCAAGTGTATTGCTTTGTTTTTAAAGAAATGAAATTAATTTCTCTTCTATTAATTAATTTCTTTTTTATAAACTTAGCAAAATCTCTAATCGTTCAAAACATTGGCTTTTTAATAAAAACTGGAACTTTAAATAAAAAATGGAATAATCTTACTATTATTTTAAAATTCATTATTAAATATAATTTATTCTAATTTATTAAATTAAACATTTCTTTATTAACAGTATAAGTATTAGTTTAGTTACTGTTAGCAATATGAATCAAATTATAAGGATTTATGATTTTACTCATGAAATAATTAAAATACTCTGAGAATGTTTTATTTATCTGATATTTTCTCCAATGTGTAGATATCAATGTTAGATACCAAAAAGTGCACACAACTGATCAAGCATTTCATAAGAAGTGAAAATTTTCTGAATTTAAACATATAAAGTGTCACACTAAAAATATTTTTTTCAAATAATTGACAAAATTAATTTCAAAATAATTATTTTTTTTATAATTTTATTTGTTGAACTGTGTTACTAAAAATAAACATTCATAAAAAGATGAATTTCAAATAAGTGCTGCTTCCATTTTGAAAATAAAATTTCAAATTTGAAGAGTGTTTCACTTTCGATGAAATTTTAAATAAAATTGTAGTAATATTCTCAAACTTTGTAAGTTGTTTGACGTTGTAACTCTTCATTTATTTGCCATTAAATTACTAAATATTATCTTTTTAGTAGTAAATAAAACTTTTAGGAATGCAAACTATAAATTTTCTTTGACGACTTACGACCACTTACTTTTCTTAGATTTGACAGATAACAAACATATGCATAATACAAGCAATTAGAATGTGTGGTTTGCTTTGCATGATTATTAATATTTTTTATTTTCATAACATTTTCTAAATCAGTCTCATCATAATCATATTTAATGATAAAATGTGTAACTTAATTAATGATAAAATGTGTAATTTGATGAAAAGTTTTGAGTATTTAAGTTTGAATGCTTAAAATTATTATTAAAAAGATACAAATAATTTGATCATTGTAAAAAAGAATTCTTTAAATTAAGAAAACTACTTTTTATAATAAATTCTTTACATTAAAGACTTATTTTTCCTCAAAGTTAGCAATTTTTAAGACATAGTTTACTTCAACTTCTAATCCATGAATACTGTTGTTCACTTAAAAGAAAGTAACAACTAAAAGTGATTCAACTTGGAAAACTCTTTGCACACTATTACTTGTTAATTAGTGAATCGAAAATCTATACCTTCTCTTTTTTACACGTGTGATTGTAAAGCTTTTCCTTAAACATTTAAATTGTAATCATCTCAATGAACATTTAGTTGTTAGTTATTGTTCATAAAAATATATTCTTACTCATTCTGAAATCTATATATTTTGCAATAAATATTTCATTAAACAATGCTTACCTTACACACAAAAGTAAGAATTTTGGACCGATTGCAAAAATCTATTAGGAAATTCTTTTAAAATATTTTTTAAAGAATGTATGTAATGCAAATGATAAAAAAAGGACTTAATATCTGTGTCCATAAGTAATTATAATTTTTAAAATTTGAAAATACGTTTAAAATTTCTCGTAATATTTTAAAAAAAACATTTTTTACAAATCCGATTGAAAATAAATAAATTTTAGGATTTTTCTTATTTAATAAAATGTGATATGTGTAATCAAATAATATATAAACTACAGTTTCCACATTCTATTGTTAAAACTCATTTGAAATTATTAATATAAAAGCTCTACTGTGATGACCTTCTTGAATACAATGGTATTAAAATTCTTTAATAACACCTGAGCATCTCTAAAGTATTTCTGATTAAATATTAAATCCGATAATTTTAAGTTCATTTACCCTTAATGGATCCTGAGCGACAGTTCATTAACTTTGGAGTTCAGCAGGGAATTCGCATAATTTTATAACAGCATAAGCTCTTTATAATTTTCAACTGCTGTAACAGTTGGACTTAATCTATTAGTTCAGACATTCACTCACATTATCTGGAAACTGCAATACACACTTTTGTCTCCCGAGAGAAACGCACTTGAAATGAAAATTACTATTATGAATAACAGAGTTCAAAAGTGGATCAAATTTCAGAGCATTTCCCGGCTTATCTTTCTGAAATTGTCCTCAAATTTGACGCAATGGGAACAAAACATTAATATATAATACTCTTAATTATTTGAATAATAAGGAACATACAATGTGTTGGTTATAATTGAATATATACAATTCATT
>JAPDSC010021644.1:0-10113 GCA_026290005.1 Latrodectus geometricus | reverse complement strand
ATATTTTCAGTTTTCAAGTATTGTCACTATTTTACCAGATGCTATTTCCATCCTCATTTTTCACAGAAACTTTTATTTTTCTCAAGAAAGGAATATTATAGCAAATGTTATGTAAAAAAATAGTTTCTCAATTATTTTAGTAGTATTGCGTGACATTAATTTAAAGAATAATGTAAGTAATGGCATAAATTATTAATAGAAATTTTTCTCGATTTTTTTAAAATTTTATTTTTTTTTTCAACCATTAAAGATATTACAATTGGGAAAAAGTTAAATTGCTTTATTTTCAATTTCATTTTCCAGCTCAATTAAATTGCGAGATCTTTCCCAGAAAATTGTGTCCCTTATATTTGATAAAATAAAAACCATACCGACTTCGAACAAAAACACAAGACTAAAAGAAATTATTTTAAGCTGGAAAATTAAATGAACATTGAGGTATCATTCAATTATTAATAAAATTGATTTATTCAAAAAAATTTTTATCGTATTGTAGTTTCTCTTTTAATTTCCAATGGAATCTCATAAAATAATTCATACAAAGTGCAAATTATTGAAACATTTCAAAGAATTTAGTTCGAATAAGAAAAGGAATTCCTCACTATATAAAATAAAGGATGGTTCTTAAAAGTAGCCATTTTAACAGAACACACTCCCACAATTATACTATTTATTGATATTTAAAATAAATAAATTGCTTATTGGAATTTAGGGAAATATAACGTATATCAATGTTTATTCTATGAAACTAGGAAGTTAAGAAAAGTATCTTATTGTTGTGTTGAAAATTTAAAATATAATCATCTCATTTTTATTTGGGTTTGCTTGATTTGCGACTCCTGATTGGACGTATATTTTGATGTATTTACATATCTATTTTATTTGCTTAAAGTAATTACCGAAACATTTTTGAGCGATTTATGAAAAGCTGGATATTAGTTATGGTTCAAAAATTTATTTTCATAGTATATAAATGAAGATTGGTATTCATGGATTTTGGATTTAAAAGAAAATAAAAATATAAACACATTATATACACTCTTACCTATATCTAACCAAAGAAATTTAACCCTGAAATATTAAATAATTAAAAACAAACTTCACCAGAAACTAATAGAAGGATTTTTCAATACAGAATGCCAAAAACATGCTGAATAAAAAATACAACTAAATTTCGAAATTAAACAATGGAGATATATCAAATTGAATCAAAATATTGGTTTGGGGAAAAAGAAATCTGTAGTGATGTCACACTATAATAATGATGCCATCGAGTGTGTGCACTCGGTGGCTCTTTATTTCCCTCCAGTTGGCATTTAACATAAGATTAATTCTTCGTAATTCAACTAGTCTCGTGCTAGTTGAACGAGCTTTGTAATCAGACGATTTTGTAAGACGATGTTCTAAAATTTTGTTCTACATTTATTCACTTGAAAATAAACATTATTATTTGTAAGAAGTCTCAAATTAATTTTTTAAAAGAACACACGCAACACTGGAACTTCTACAATGGTGACCCGGACGTGATTCCAATTATGTTGTTGAATATGTGATTTCGCAAGGATTTATTTTGGAATTTCACTTTGGATTTCAAGTAACTCGTCTTAAAAATGGCAGATTCATCAGCTGTAAAAATCCCCATTTTTAATTTATCAGATCCAAATCTCTGGTTTCATATGGTTGAAGCGACATTTCAACTAGCAACGCCTGAGCCCATAACTGAAGCGAGAACCAAATTCAACCACTGTCTGGCACATCTCCCTCCTGAAGTCGCAGCGATAGTCAGAGATGTAATAATAACTCCAGATGAAACAGACCCATACTCTCGTTTGAAGCAAGAAATTATTGCTCGATGTGGGGAAACGAAGTCGCAGGAAATACGAAAGCTTTTGGCCGGCGAACAACTAGGAGATTGGAAGCCTAGTGAATTATTGAGAATAATGAAACGACGAGCTGAATCCCACGACATATCTGAAACATTACTGCTAGAGTTATTTTTAAGCCAACTTCCACAGAACATCCAATCTGTACTCGCAGCTATAACTTCAAGTAAAGCAGCTGAAGTTGGAGACATGATACTTGAGGTCACTCCAGCCGGAGTGAGTGAAATTTGTCCCACTGAAAGCAATGCTGAGCTTTTGGCCGAAGTAAAAGCTCTAAGGAAAGAAGTTGCAGAATTACGAGCTCGAAGCAGATCACGAAATCGGAACTTTTTTCGTTTCCGGAATCGCCGTAAAAGTTTGTCACCACAAGGAAACTCATCCGGTATGTGTTTCTACCACAAGAAGTTTAAAGAAGAAGCAAAAAAATGTGTAAAACCCTGCAATTTCCAGGAACACCGCAACAGGAGTAGAAGCGACATACGTCTTGCCTCCTACAAATTGTCGCCTTTTCGTTCGGGATAGAATAACAAATAGAACATTTCTAGTTGATACTGGAAGTGATTGTTCTATTATACCTGCTACGAAACAAGACAAACAGCATTCACCAATTCAGACTTTTACAGCAGCAAACAATACCATGATCAAGGTTTACGATAAGAAATTATTATCACTTGATTTTGGCCTTCGTAGAAACTTTGTTTTTCCTTTTTACATTTGTGATGTATCGAATTCTATTTTAGGTGCTGACTTTTTATATTATTTTAACTTAAAGCCTGATATTAGAAAGCGTTGTTTAAGTGATATTAATACTAATTTAAAGTCTCATGGTATTATTAAATCTGCAGCTATTATTTCTGTTAAAACTATTTTTGGTAATGATGGTTATATCAAATTGTTAAATGAATTTCCTGAAATTACAAAACCCATTTGCTCAGACCAAATTGTCAAGCATAACGTCGTGCATAAAATTGAAACTTTCGGTTCACCATTTTTTGCAAAACCTCGCCGTTTAGCACCAGATAGGTTAAAAATTGCAAAAACTGAATTCCAACATATGATTGATTTAGGCCATATGCGCCCATCGAAAAGCAATTTTTCATCACCACTTCACCTAGTTCCTAAAAAGGGAAGTTTTGACTGGCGTCCAGTCGGAGATTATCGCACGTTAAATTCGCAAACGGTTAAAGACAAATATCCAGTCCCAAGCATTTTAGATTTTACCAGTGAACTTCACGGAACCAAAATATTTTCTCACATTGATTTAGTTAAAGCTTTTCATCAAATTCCGATTGCTCCCGAAGATATTCACAAAACTGCAATTATAACACCATTCGGTCTTTTTGAAAGTACTCGCATGCAGTTTGGTCTGTGCAACGCTGCAAGTACATTTCAGCGTTTTATTGATGAAGTAACTAGAGGTTTAAACGGTGCATATGCCTTTATTGACGATATTTTGATTGCTTCTAATTCTCACGAAGAACATGAACTACATCTGAGAGCTCTTTTTGAAAGATTAAAATATTATGGCTTAACTATTAACCCTTCTAAATGCACTTTTGGACAAAATAGCTTACAATTTTTAGGTTTTAAAATTTCAGAAGCTGGATTAGAACCTTTAACCGATAGAGTTGAAGCTATTTTAAAATTTCCTAAGCCAAATAACCTAACTCAATTACGGAGATTTTTAGGACTATTTAATTTCTACAGACGTTTTATTCCAAAAGCAGCTCATATTTTACATCATTTAAATAAATTTCTTGAAGGGCATAAAAATAAAAAAAAAGTCTCCTCGTAAAACCCAGAAACCCGAAAAATCTCTCGAATGGTCTAAGGAAGCTGATAATGCCTTTTTAAATCCTAAAAAATCTTTGGCTGATGCAACCCTCCTCAAATATCCAATTCCTGGCGCTAAATTAAGTTTATGGACAGATGCCTCAGATTTTGCGATTGGAAGTTCTCCAATGCAATTTAGTCAAAATAACTGGGAGCCGATAGCATTTTTTTCTACAAAATTAAATAAAAGTCAAAAAAATTGGTCCACCTACGATCGCGAGTTATTAGCCATATATACTTCAATTAAAAAATTTAGGCACATGCTTGAAGGTAGAAATTTTTCAATTTATACAGATCAAAAGCCTCTAATCTACGCGTTTAAACAAAAACCAAAAAAATGTTCACCCCGCCAATTAAGGCATTTAGATTTTATTTCTCAGTTTTCGACTGACATTCGACACGTCAAAGGTGTGGAAAACATAATAGCAGACACTCTCTCACGTATTGAAATAGAATCAATTTCGAAACCCCCAACTTTAAATTTTAAAATACTAGAAAAGGAGCAACAGATTGATGATGAACTGAAAAATTTGTTAAATTCAAATAGTACATCTTTTCGATTAAGAAAGCATTATTTTCCTTTGGAAGATGTAAATTTAATTTGTGATTTTTCTACTTCTCAACCTAGACCCTTTATTCCTAAAAGTTTTAGACAAATTATTTTTGACAATTTACATTATTATTCTCATCCTGGTATACACTCAACTACACATTTAATAACACAACGATTTGTTTGGCCAAATATGAAAATAGATATCAAAAACAAAGTTCGATCTTGTGAAAAATGTCAAAAATCCGAAATTTTTAAGCATACTAAAGCTCCAATAGGCACCTTTTCACAACCAGATGCAAGATTTTCTCATATCCATATTGATTTTATTGGTCCGCTTCCCATTTCTAATGATTTTCAATACTGTATGACAGTAATAGATCGATTTACCCGATGGCCAGAAGTCATACCAACGAAAGATACAACTGCTATAAGCACATCCAAAGCACTTGTGGAAGGATGGATTTCCCGTTTCGGTTGTCCTATCACCATAACCACCGATCAGGGCAGAAATTTCGAATCGAACCTTTTTCGAGAGCTCACAAATACTCTCGGTGTTAATAGAATTCATAGCACAAGCTATCACCCAAGTTCTAATGGGATAATCGAACGTTTCTACCGTCATTTAAAAAGTGCAATCATGGCCCACGACACGTCTAAATGGACTGAAATTCTACCAATTGTTCTTTTGGGAATACGCACAGCGTTGAAAGAGGACATAAATGCTACAAGCGCAGAACTTGTCTATCGAACAACTTTATGTCTACCATCGGATATTTTCAATGAAAATTCTTTAAAAATTCCAATAGATGAAAATTATGTAACTAATTTAAAATCAACCTTGCGTAAAATAAGTCCTACAGCCACTACAACGAATGGAAGTCCAAAATTTTTTGTAAATCCAAATTTAAAAACATGCTCTCATATATTTTTACGAGTAGACAAGGTTCGTCCTCCTTTGACTCCACCTTACACTGGACCCCACCTGGTATTAGAGCGTTCAGAGAAAACATTTGTAATTGATCTCAATAATAAGAAAACAACTGTTTCGATTGATCGCATAAAACCTGCTTTTAAAATTTCTGATGAGATTAAACCTGATCCTATGCCAATTCCAAATTCTAAAAACATAAAAGTCAATTCATTGCCTTCACAAAATTCGGAACCAAAATCTGTCACTACTGGATCTGGAAGACGTGTGCGATTTCCAAAACAGTTAATACAAGAATATGTAATAAAGTAATTATCTAATGAAAATTTCAATTAACAGTGTCTATATATAAAACTTTTTCAATTTTTTTTTAAAAAATGCAAACTTGTTCATATATTTTATCATTGTATATATTTGTATTTTCTTCAAAAATTGCATTTTTCTATGTTTTCCAGAAAACTTAATGGAATTTTGTCACATTAGGTATCGTGACTTTGTCACTGGGTGGATACTCTGTAGTCATGTCACACTATAATAATGATGCCATCGAGTGTGTGCACTCGGTGGCTCTTTATTTCCCTCCAGTTGGCATTTAACATAAGATTAATTCTTCGTAATTCAACTAGTCTCGTGCTAGTTGAACGATCTTTGTAATCAGACGATTTTGTAAGACGATGTTCTAAAATTTTGTTCTACATTTATTCACTTGAAAATAAACATTATTATTTGTAAGAAGTCTCAAATTAATTATTTAAAAGAACACACGCAACACTGGAACTTCAACAAATCCATTATTTTGACGTGAACTTTATGTAACTTCTTTTGGATTCACCTTGTAAAAAGGTTTAAAACAGCTTTCATGTAGATCTTAAGGTCTTGCGCGTTACGACTGCTGACATGTGGTTAACTTCGATCATTTTTGATAGTTTATAGACATTTTCGACGATGCTGTATCCACATGCGAGGTGCATCTCTAACATTAAAAATACCCGCACGGAATCGATGAAACAAAAATTGTACCTAACTGGTTTTTACAGTCTTATATAGGACGATAAACATCTTTCACAATTTTAGCCACCCGTTTATCTTTTTCGCCGTTACAAGAGAAAAACGAAAATGTATCGAATTTTCTGTTTGTTATCTTCCATTTTTAAAACCTTGTAATCGTAACTGAATTAATCAAACAAAAAACCGCAAGAGGATATTTTAGTGTCAAATGTCACCTTTCCAACGAGCATAAATCTGAAATGGTTAGATAGATACTTCACTAGATATCGATCACTACAGGCGTTTACCGAAAAAATAATGGATTACTTTTTCCCCCAAACTAATATAATGCTACAAACAAGAAAAATTTTGTTTAAAAAAAAAAAAAAAAAAAAAAAAAAAAAAAAAAAACCTACAAAATCAACAAAATTTGACAAATTTTGAGGATCGATAGAGCACACCTAGACGAATATTTTTGAATAGGAAATGTAGGGTCCCTAACGCGATGGTAAGGCGCTAGGCGCTTTTGAATATTTGGGTGCCGAAATTCGAAACGTCATAAAAACTAGGGAAATGGTTAGATTTTCTTGTTTTTTGCGGAGAAATGATTCTCTTTATTTAGACTTTCTTCAGTACCTATTTGATAAGCGTATCTTTTAAAACATTGATAGGGGGCGCTGTAGACTTTGGAGAGCTATTAAGCTTTTAAGACATTAAATTTAAGCTCGTTATTTTGAAAATTTAACACATGCTCGCCAAAGTGTATACTCTAACTTAAATTTTGAACCTAAAAGTAGAACCCTGCAAAAATCGTAAGATCCGGAATAAATTATCAAACTACAGGGTGGTTGAAATTCGAAGGCTACTAAGAGATAAACAAACATATTTCTTGACTTATGGCATGCATTTTCATGATTCTGTTTGCTGGGGCTCTCTGAAACTCAGTTGAACGGTACAAAAAGAAACACCAATAAGAGGCTCTTTGGGAAAAAAAAAAAAAACATAATTCTTTGACGTTTCGACGCTAACTGGAAACGGGGCGCTACGATCAGTTAGGAACAAAACAAGAGAGTAATTAACTTATCATAAGAAGCTATTAAAACTGCAGTTTTTTTTTAAACAAACCTAGCTGGTTTTAATCATGCACAATGCGTGCAATAAAATTTACATAAGGTGTTTTTTGCTGATTTATGCAAAAGATGTCGTACCATATCGATATGCAAACGATACGTAATGCGTAGACGACAACGCGTAATAACATAGCTGCATGCGCAGACACGTCTTTTGGACTTGCGGTACCTACTTAAACTTCGGGTTGCTTGTCTGCAGATCGCTAGTAGGATGTAGTAGGATCGGTTATAGGTAGTAGGATACACAAACTTATGCATTTGGCGTATGGCGCTGCTGGTTGTAATGGACGAGCCGCTCAGCGGTTGTACGCCGAACGTTACCCCAACAGGCAAATCCACTGCCATGCCTTCTTCGCTCGAGTGTTGTTAAAAATTTAAAATACATGACTTGGTCTAAAAAAATAAACATTTCTGGTCATGCGGCGTCATAAACTTGATTGGAACAAAGCATAGAAATTTTTATAACTGTATGATGTTCTTCAAACAAAGATAATTTTTTTTTGTGTTGTATAATTTGCATAAAGTATGAAATTAATGTTTGTCAATTGTTACGTTGAATAATATCACAAACATCAGATATTGTAGGTAAATGACTATTGCGTTTCTTGTGGATAATCAAGAAGACTTCTGATAATTTTTTATTATACATTCTGAAAACTAATATGAGATATTCATCAAGTCAACTCTCAAAATTTTGTAGAGTATTGTTTTATAGAGTATTGTTTTATCTATGCTCTAAATTTGCTTCTTTCTATTAATGTATTTTTGTGTCATTTCTATCAATACATTTAGAGTACCTTTCACACTGTTTCGAACTCGCTAATCAAGATTGTTGTAGATGGTCTATGCTCCCCTAGGCATAAAATTTGAATCTTTTCTTTTTTCTAAGGTTTCTTTGAGACTATTATGAAGCTTCAGCAACCATAAAAACTTAAGTGTTATTTTTTCCATTAAGTGTGTAGTCAGTCTTTTTAGACTTTTAAACAATGCATGTTTTCCGTAGACAAATCTCAAATGAAACTCGCTCTTTAAATCAGTAAAGAAGTTTTTAGTTTTTGATTTGCACTTTTTCTTATTCTAAAAAACATTTTCAGACCTTCAGAAATCTGTAAATGTCTTTCAAGCGTGTGCAACATTGATAGAAACTGAGTGTTCCCGTGTTGAATCAGTTTACAATTCTGTATCGTAGTTTATTCACAAAACACTTTTAGCTTATTTACACGAACTGTGTACAGGTAAAATATTTATAAATATTAATTGGGATCTCAATACAGATTGCGAAACTACTGCAGTTTTGCATTCAATTGTGCACAATGTGCGATCCAATTCCACTGATTTCCCTTCCTCTCTTTAGCTATTCTTGAGTGGATTGAGAACATTGTTTTTTCCTTTTGTATTCACATCACCAAAATGTTGCAGCTATCAGCGCAAAAGCTAATTACTTTGATGTTCAAATCATTTTGAAATGAGTTCTAGAATAAGTGATTCATAAGAATTTCAATTCTTTTCATCCACTGCAATCTAAGAGCTTTACTTTCTTAACTGAATCAGAATCAATGTAGCACACAAACATTAGCTTAATTTTTATATCGTTTCTGTTTGTTGCATTGAAACCTACAGATACGAAGTTTGATTACGTCAAGTCTTTTTCAAGCTTCTTTAGAGCTGAAGGAGATATGACATTTAAAATTCTAGCCTCAAACTTAATTTTTACAAGCGGGAATTCAGGTTTAAAAAAAAAAAAAAAAATTAGAAGTTACTTTTGTTGAACAAGAATTTGATTTGAAATTTAGACAATGGTTTAATGTGTGGTACACAATGATAAGCTATTTCATTGCTAACTTTTAAGTTTTTGCTTTGCGAAATCACAAATATAAATAGGCAGTTATGATGAGCTAGAAGTACATGTTAAACTGTTTTTATAAATACTCGACTGTGAAGGATCTTTTATATCTAATCGACTTGATCTTGAATGCCAGTTTTAATACATGCATTATTCGGAAAAAAGAATGTATTTAGTAAATCATCTGTGGATTTATTATATCGTCTATTATTTTAACAGAGAATGCATAAACTTTAATTTAAATTATAAATAAAGCGATAGTTTATTAACACAACAGGCACCACCGAGAGAGACGGGCAACTGACTGTCTTATCTTATTTCTATCGTAAGAGGATATCGCCGAGGTGGGCGAGTACAATGTTACTGACATGAGGGTTGTAGTGTACAGTGAAATCTCCTTTGTGCTAAAGCTACACCCCATATCATTTAATATTGGAATGTCCCATCACTTATAGTCATAATTGTCGAGATAGACGATATGATGACAATATTATTCAAGTGAACATCTATCTTCTACAGATTTAACTTTTCATATAGTATAGACATAAATGAAGAAGTAATTAACCTAAATTACCCTTTACAATTACTGATTTTTAGATTGTCTACGTTATCTACTAAATCAAATTTGATTATATAAATGAACATCCCTAAATCCACATTAATATTCTTATTAATTCTATTCCTGAGTTGATGTAATTACTAAAAGAAAATCATTTGGTAGGTTTATTGCCTATTGTGATATTTCGTATATTGATATATTTAGATTATATTAATTACTATAAGGATTAGAAAAACGTAAACATATTTAAATGACTCTTTCAGTTCTTGAAAGTCAGATATAGTATTTTTTTAATTCACAATATCTAGACATTAGTTAATTACATGTACTATGACAAAAGGTACAGATTACTTATTTACATCACTAAGAAATATAGATATGAAGAAAAATTATTGCC
>JAPDSC010021642.1:0-35682 GCA_026290005.1 Latrodectus geometricus | reverse complement strand
CATCCCCTTGTTGGACTCGGTGGTGGGTGGTGCGGTCAGGTCCCGAAATTTTAATTATTATAAATGGAAAAAAGAAAAATGTCTTTTCTCCCTCGGGAGCATATAGTAGATGAATCCAATTGTAAATATTTCATAGTCAAGAGAAAAGTGGGTTCATTTGAGAAAGTGTCCCCTTTTCTAATTGAAAAAGGAATATCGGGTTTTATAGGACAAGTAAAGGGTATCCGAAAAGTAAGATCAGGTGACTTGTTGGTAGAGGTTGCTAACTCTACACAGGCAACTAAAATATCAGAAATGCAATTGATGGCGAATATAGAGGTGGCTGTCCTGCCTCATGGAAATTTAAATTTTTCGCGTGGAGTGATTTCCGCAAGGGATCTGTTAAATACGTCGACGGATGAAATTCTAGATAACTTGAAAAGTCAAAAGGTCTGTGGAGTTGAACGCATAAGAGTCAGAAGAGATGGGCAGTTTATTGACACTAAACATCTCATTCTGACCTTCGCGACCCCAGACCTCCCTGACAAAATCAAAGTTGCTTATATGAATCTTCCCGTCCGACAATACATTCCAAATCCCTTGCGTTGTTTTCAATGTCAGCGATTTGGACACTCGAGAAACGCTTGCAGAGGCCAAATTACCTGCGCTCGCTGCGCGGTAGTTGGCCACGATAGCTCGAACTGCACAGCGAAGGAGGCGTGCGTAAACTGTAAAGGTGAACATCCCTCCTATTCTCGAAGTTGTCCACAATATGCTTATGAAAAAGAAATCACCACGCTAAAGGTTAAAAACAATTGTACCTATCCTGAGGCTAGGAAAATTGTTGCCTCTCGTACGCCACAACCTGGAATGAGTTACGCAACCGCCGCAAGAAAAGTCACCAAGTGTTCAAGTACACAAACGGATACCCTGCCACTTCCTGCAATAAGATTACCCCAGACTTCTAATGAAAGACCAAAATCAACATCCACATTATTTAGAAAAGCTTCTCTGGCTAAATCTCGAGGCGTAAAAGCCTCAAAATTAAAATCTGCAAAGGAGGGCCCACGAAAGTCCTCCTTATCCACCCGTAGAGCCATGTCATCCCTGGAAGCTGATGCTGTCTCTCTTCATCCCTCGGACGATAATTTATCGGTCGAGGAAATGATAGAAGACTCGCCTTCCAGCTCCGGGGGAGGAGCTTTTCAATTTAAATAATAACTTCCTTTATTTGTTGGAACTGCCATGGTTTGCGTTCACATCTTGATGACATCAAGTCTTTAATATCAGCTTATAACCCCGCATGCATAGCACTTCAGGAGACCTTCCTGAAGTCTACAAATATGATCACTATGCGTGGGTTTCAATTCTTTAGAAAAGACTGTGGTGACGATGGTACAGTGTCTGGAGGTGTTTGCATATTAACATCTAATGATTTCCCCAGCACTGTCCATCCATTAAATACTACTCTACAGGCTGTAGCCGTCAGAATACATACAACATGTTTGATTACAGTCTGTAGTTTGTATTTACCACCACATGATGTCATCCGCCAAGAAGAACTTGATACATTAGTTGATCAGCTGCCTTCACCATATATGTTACTCGGTGACTTTAACGGACATAATACTTTGTGGGGAAGTGATGATACCAATTCTCGCGGTCGTCAGATTGAGGGTTTTATTTCTGATAATGGCCTCTGTCTGATGAACACCGACGAGAAAACATACTTCCACACACCCACAAGGACATTTCATTCTCTCGATCTCGCCATTTGTTCACCGTCACTTCTGCCGTTGTTAAATTTAACAGTAGGGAATGATCTGCATAACAGCGATCATTTCCCGCTCGTCATCTCCCAGACTGGAGGTAGTAGTGTGCGACATCGCCAACCTACTTACGTGTACAGTCGGGCAGATTGGACGTCATTTACACAATTGGCAGTCGTTGACAATAAAATGGTAACGATCGAGAATATTGATAATGCCGTACAAAAAGTCACTGAAACAATTATAAGTGCAGCTGATACAGCAATACCTAAAAGTTCTTCTACACCAAAAAGGCGTTGCAAACCATGGTGGAACAATGAATGCCAACAAGCATATAAAAAACAAAGGAAGTTATGGGGGCTTTTCCGGAGGTACCCCACAACGGAGAATCTTATTGCCTTTAAGAGAGCAAAAGCATTAGCTCGTAGAGCTCGTCGTCGAAGTCAGAAGGAATCCTGGTCTTGCTATGTCTCTTCAATAACATCTTCCACATCCAGTAAGCAGTTATGGAGAAAAGTAAAAGCAGCCAATGGTATCTATACGGAATTTTCCATTCCCGTCTTGAAAACCGGAGCTGCGATACACTCTTCTCCTACTGACATTGCTAACGTCTTTGGTGAAACATTTGCTAACGTCTCAAGCCCCGACTCTTATAGTCCTTCGTTTTTAAGGACGAAGAGTCGAGCTGAGCAAATACCAATCCGTTTCTACCATAGACAAGCTCTGCCTTACAACTGCGAATTTCGGATGTTGGAATTGAAGCGAGCATTACAGCAGGCCAATAATACCAGCCCAGGACCTGATGGAATCAGTTACCAAATGCTTCGACATTTAAGTCCAGACTCCCTGTTGAACTTATTGTATTTGTTCAATAGGATCTGGACTGAAAATGAATTTCCGTCAATTTGGAATGAAGCAACGGTAATTCCGGTCCTTAAGCCTGGTAAGGATCCTTCAGAACCTTCAAATTACCGACCTATAGCTCTGACGAGTTGTCTTTGTAAGACTCTCGAACGTATGGTCAACGCCCGTCTCGTACATGTCTTAGAAGAAAATAAATGTATACATGTCAATCAGAGTGGATTCCGTAAAGGAAGATCCACTCTCGATAACATAACATTCTTGGAAACCCAAATCCGCAACGCTTTTGTGCGGAGGAACCATCTGGTTTCCATCTTCTTTGACATAGAGAAGGCATACGACCGTACGTGGCGATATGGTATTCTCCGTTGTCTATATGATTTTGGCTTTCGGGGTAATCTTCCGATATTCCTTCAAAATTTCTTACGCTCCCGTGTTTTTAAAGTACGTATTGGTCACTTTTTGTCCAATACTTTTATTCAAACCGAGGGTGTACCCCAAGGTTCCATTTTAAGTGTCACTATTTTTAACTTGTACATTAGCACCATTCTTCATCAAATTTCATCTCCAGTTCATGGTACACTTTATGTTGATGACCTGCAAATTTCCTGTCAAGGGTCAAACATGCGATTGATTGAGAGACAGTTACAAACAACTGTTAATAAACTAGCTGCATGGTGTGCTGAGAATGGCCATACACTGTCTCCTGGCAAGAGTAAATGTGTCCATTTCTGCAAAAAGACTAGCCTACACCAAGATCCTGTAATATATATTAATAACACCCCAATTCCCGTGGTCAATGAGATAAAATTTCTCGGAGTGACATACGATCGAAAGTTAACATTTCTTCCGCATGTTTTACATTTGCGGAAGAAGTGCGAGCGATCGCTTAATATCCTCAAGGTATTATCTAATACTTCTTGGGGTGCAGATCGCTCATCACTCCTTCGAGTCTACCAAGCATTAATTTTATCTCGTATTGACTACGGTTGTGTTGTATATGGATCAGCTAGGTCTTCTGTTTTACGCAGACTGGACACAGTTCATCACTCTGCTTTGAGAATATGTTCCGGCGCATTCCGCACATCTCCCGTCCAGAGTCTTTATGCAATTTGCAAACAACTGCCTTTAGACCTGAGACGAATGCAGCAGTCTCTCAATTATTACGCTAAAATTATGTCTGACCCTCACCATCCATTGCATTCATTTGCTTCAGTTCCTGGTTTGGGGAGACTTTATGACGCACGACCATTTAGCACTCCACCCTTTCTCACTCGAACAAAATCTTATATGTTGTTGTCAGACCTATGTGATGTCCGTTTCATTAAAACGGACATATTATCACATCCACCTTGGTATGATCCACAGACGAATATTATAAATCCATTTGCTTGTTTCAGGAAATCGGACACAAGTTCCACAATTTTCCAACAGCTCTATTCATTACATCGCTGTCAATATTCTTCCTACACGCCAATATTCACGGATGGATCGAAAACCGCAGGTCATGTCGGCTGTGGTGTTTTTATTAACAATACATCTTATAGTTACAGCCTTCATGCATCCTGCTCCATCTTTACGGCTGAAGTGACTGCAATTTATAAAGCACTTCAGCTCGTGGATATTGTAAATTCTAATAAATTTTGCGTGTATACTGACAGCCTGAGTGTATTAGAAGCGTTGGACAATTTAAACATTTACTGCCATCCTTTTGTGTCCAAGATTTTCCAGACATTGGATTCCCTTGCTGGCAAGGGTTATGAAATAATCTTCTGTTGGATCCCAAGTCACGTAGGTCTTGAGGGAAATGAAAAGGCTGACGCAGCTGCTAAGGCTGGGTCACCTATAATTCAACCATCTGTCCCTCTTTTAGATGTGAGAAAGGGTGTGAAAAAGTTAGTAAACGGTCTCTTCCAGGAACTTTGGAGCATGCAGGTCACGAACAAATTGTGTTCCATATTTCCATGTCTCACCACATTATCAGTTTTACCTTTACGAAGTGCGGATGTCCGTTTGACTCGCCTTCGTATCGGTCACACACGTTTCACACACAGACATTTGTTTCTTAGCGAATTAAATCCTTGGTGTGAAGCGTGTGATGAACCATATTCAGTAAATCATATTTTAATTTCATGCAAAGATTTTAACAATGAACGTTTACATTATTTTAAAACTGATTTTATTACCTTATTTGATTTGTTAGGGGATCCCCCCCACAGAAACCTATTTGCCTTTTTAAGGGCAATAGGTTTTTTAAATTTTATTTAATTAATTATTTTACATTTTATGATTGTAAATATATACACACTTTAAAATTTTAAGAATATTATATACACGGATTTTTGTTTTTTAATATATTTTAATGTTGTTTGGGTTTTTTAAAAAATACTATATGTAAAAAAAAAAATAATAATAATAATAAAATAAAATAAAATTTTTAGTTTTG
Source organism: Latrodectus geometricus (assembly GCA_026290005.1). Taxonomy (NCBI): domain Eukaryota; kingdom Metazoa; phylum Arthropoda; class Arachnida; order Araneae; family Theridiidae; genus Latrodectus; species Latrodectus geometricus. The sequence continues at coordinate 30,627 of JAPDSC010021642.1, read as the reverse complement.
GCGCAGCATGTCCTCTTTTGGACCTTGTGCCATAAAACCCAACAAACAAACAAACAAACCCAACTAACAACAGAAAGACCAAAATCAACATCAACATTAAATAGAAGAGCTTCTTTGGCGAAATCTCGAGGCGTTAAGGCCTCCAAATTAAAATCTGCAAAGGAGGGCCCACGAAAGTCCTCCTTATCCACCCGTAGAGCCACATCATCCCTGGAAGCTGATGCTGTCTCTCTTCATCCCTCGGACGATAATTTATCGCTCGAGTAGATGATAGAAGACCCGCCTTCCAGCTCCGGGGGAGGAGCTTTTCTATTTAAAAAATAACTTCCTTTGTTTGTTGGAACTGCCATGGTTTGCGTTCACATCTTCATGACATCAAGTCTATTATATCAGCTTATAACCCCGCATGCGTAGCACTTCAGGAAACCTTCCTGAAGTCTTCGAATAACATCACTATGCGTGGGTTTAATTGCTTTAGAAGAGACTGTGGTGACGATGGTGCAGTGTCTGGAGGTGTTTGCATATTAACATCTAATGACTTTCCCAGCACTGTCCATCCAATCAATACAACCCTACAGGCTGTAGCTGTCAGAATTCATACAACATGTTTGATTACCGTCTGTAGCTTGTATTTACCACCACATGATGTCATCCGCCAAGAAGAACTTGATACATTAGTTGATCAGCTGCCTAAACCTTGTTTGTTATTAGGTGACTTTAACGGACATAATTCTCTGTGGGGAAGTGATGATACAAATTCTCGCGGTCCTCAGATAGAGCAATTTATTTCTGATAATTGCCTCTGTCTGATGAATACCGACGAGAAAACATATTTCCACATACCCACAAGAACATTTCATTCACTCGATCTCGCCATTTGTACACCCTCACTTCTGCCGTTGTTAAATTTGACAGTAGGGAATGATCTGCATAACAGCGATCATTTCCCACTCGTCATCTCCCAGACTGGAGGTAGTAGTTTGCAGAAACGCATACCTACTTACGTGTACAGTCGGGCAGATTGGACGTCATTTACACAATTGGCAGTCGTTGATGATAAAATGGTTACGATCGAGAATATTGATAATGCCGTACATAAAGTCACTGAAACTATTATAAGTGCAGCTGATACAGCAGTACCTAAAAGTTCTTCTAAACCAAAACGGCGTTGCAAACCATGGTGGAACAATGAATGTCAACAAACATATAAAAAACAAAGGAAGTTATGGGGGCTATTCCGAAGGTACCCCTCAACGGAGAACCTTATTGCATTTAAGAGAGCAAAAACATTAGCTCGCAGAGCTCGTCGACAAAGTCAGAAGGAATCCTGGTCTCGCTATGTATCCTCTATAACATCTTCCACATCCAGTAAGCAGTTATGGAGAAAAGTAAAAGCAGCCAATGGTATATATAGAGAATTTGCAATTCCTATATTAAAAACCGGAGCTGCTATATACTTTTCTCCTATGGATATTGCTAATGTCATTGGTGAAACATTTGCCAACGTCTCAAGTTCTGACTCTTATAGTCCTTCGTTTTTAGGGACGAAGAGTCGAGCTGAGCGAACACAAATCCGTTTCACCAAAAGTCAAGCTTTTCCTTACAACTGCCAGTTTCGGATGTTGGAAATGAAGCGAGCATTACAGCAGGCCAACAATACCAGCCCAGGACCAGACGGAATTAGCTATCAAATGCTTCGACATTTAAGTCCAGATTCCCTGTTGAACTTATTGTATTTGTTCAATAGGATCTGGACTGAAAATGAATTTCCATTACTCTGGAGCGAAGCAATAGTAATTCCGGTCCTTAAACCTGGTAAGGATCCTTTAGAACCATCAAATTATCGACCAATAGCTCTGACGAGTTGCCTTTGTAAGACTCTCGAACGTATGGTCAACGCCCGTCTCGTACATGTCTTAGAAGAAAATAAATGTATACATGTCAATCAGAGTGGTTTCCGTAAAGGAAGATCCACTCTTGATAACATTACTTACTTGGAAACCCAAATCCGCAACGCTTTTGTGCGGAGAAATCATCTGGTTTCCATCTTCTTCGACATCGAGAAGGCATACGACCGTACATGGCGATACGGAGTTCTCCGTTGTTTATATGATTTTGGCTTTCGGGGTAATCTTCCGATATTCCTACAGAATTTCTTACGCTCCCGTGTTTTTAAAGTACGTATTGGTCACCTTTTGTCCAATACTTTTAATCAAGCCGAGGGTGTACCCCAAGGCTCTATTTTAAGCGTAACAATTTTTAACCTTTACATCAGTCATATCCTACATCTTCTCTCACCTTCAGTATATGGCACTATGTATGTGGACGACCTGCAAATATCTTGCCAGGGATCGAACATGCGTTTAATTGAGAGACAACTACAAACATCTGTTAATAAAATAGCTGCATGGTGTGCAGAGAATGGCTTCACACTATCTCCTAGTAAGAGCTGCTGTGTCCATTTTTGCAAGAAGACCAGTTTTTCACAGCGATCCTGTTATTCATCTGAACAATACTACAATACCCGTGGTCAACGAGATAAAATTTCTTGGTGTTTTGTTTGACCGAAAATTGACCTTTCTTCCGCATGTTTTACATTTGCGGAAGAAGTGTGAGCGATCGCTTAATATCCTCAAGGTGTTGTCAAATACATCTTGGGGTGCTGATCGCTTGTCACTACTTCGGGTCTATCAAGCACTCATTTTATCTCGTATTGACTACGGAAGTGTTGTGTATGGATCTGCTAGGTCTTCAGTTTTACGCAGATTGGACACTGTGCATCACTCTGCTTTGAGAGTATGTTCAGGCGCATTCCGCACATCACCCGTCCAGAGTCTTTATGCTATTTGTCAGCAATTGCCTTTAGACCTGAGACGAATGCAGCTGTCTCTCAATTACTACGCTAAAGTTATGTCTAACATTCACCATCCTTTACGATCCTTGGTTCTCTCTGGCAGGAGTTATGGAATATGCAGGTCGCAAACAAACTGCGTGCCATATTCCCATCTTTCATTCCATTATCAGTTTTACCGTTACGAAGAGCAGATGTCAGATTGACTCGCCTTCGTATCGGACACACACGTTTCACACACAGACATTTGTTTTTAAGTGAACTTAATCCATGGTGTGAAACGTGTGATGTACCATACTCTGTTCATCATATTTTAATTTCATGCCCATATTTTAACATATACCGTTTTAAATATTTTGCCACAGACCTTTTAACTTTGTATGATTTAGTGGGGGAGCCTCCCCACCGAAACCTTTTTTCTTTTTTAAGGGAAATTGGGTTTCTTAATTTTATTTAAATTTGTTGAATTTTATTTTACTTTCATTTACTTATACATTTTAGATTTTAAAATAAATACATACATTTATTTTTGTTTTTTAACTTTTTAATGTTGAGTTTGGGTTTTGTCTAAACAATATAAATTCTCTTTAAATCTTAATTTTTGGCGCAGCTTGTCCTTTTTGGACCTTGCGCCACAAAACCCAACCAAACAAACAAACAAACCATATTCCCCCATCAGACCACCCGGCCAGACACGTGTCAAAATCTTCACGTCTATTCAAGACAACCTCACGCTATGCTGCGGTAAACCGATTAGTCACCCCCCCCCCGTGTTCGGGGTCTGGTATTCCTTTAGGTGAATGAACTAAGTTCCCCCGATGCGAAACCGAAAATACTGCCTCTCCCTGGCTGAGCGGCGGTATTGAAACAAGGAAAAGAAATAATAAAAACATCACTATATAACACAAACAGTTAGAACTTAATTCTCCATCAATTTTATATTATGTAAAATTTACTTATTTAACCATAATTAACTAATTAATATCACTAAATTAAAGTTTGATCTTATAAACAAACGAAATAACCCCAATTATTCTATTAAATAATTATTGTACAATATCTCTTTACAACATGTGCATATTTTTATTAATAGCATTGTCTCTTCTAAGTAAGGCCACTGAATTGCACTTACCGTGCTCTTTGAATATTATTTATATTATATATTATCATCTTAAGCCATCATTTGTAATTATCTAACAGGTTATGCACTTTATGCTACTGAATTTTAAACAATTTATCTATTATACATTACTCTATACCACTGTACATAATTACTATGGGATGGATGACCCTATTCCAATGAAATAACCCCTTATAAATATTTAACTTTGTTATCATCTGTATAAAATATTGTTCACCCATATCTAACATATGTACTTTTATATAATGATGTATTTGAATATCCTTATCTGTAAATGTGTATATATAATATCCTACCTATTAGAACTTGTAATCAGCAATATTAACTCTTATGTAAATACACCATGTTAAAATAATTCTCTATAACAGTGCTACTTATTGTGAAATTTTGTAAATTATCACATTGCTTACATAATGTATTTTATTATCATAAGCTATCATTGTATCTATTCAACTATTTATGCACTATATATTACTGAACTTTATTAAACTTCTCTCATATGCATTACTTATAATACTATACATAATTACTATGGGATGATTAATCCTTCTCCACTGAAATAACCCTTATAAATATGTAACTATGCTATTCCCTACTAAAATATCTGTACAACCATAACTAATATACGAACATGTATATAACGCTGTATGATAATCTAGATAGTACTGCAATCAGTACAATATCATAAATCAACTCTATAACAGGGTTATTATTATCTAACAACAAATTATAACGTTGTTAATTTAACATAGCTCTATTTACTCCCTTTTTTACCCCATTTTGTAAATTGCACAAATTATGAAAAATGAACAATTTTTAGACATTTCAGAAACATTCATGTGCAATCCCCTCCTCCCCTGAACTGTTACAAATATCTATAATCAAAACTTTGGATTACTGTGAATTAGAAATAGACATTGTCTAAATACAAATACCTTGATCATTATTCCATTATGAATATTTGTATTAATAACATACTGCTGTAATACTCTTTTTAATCCATGTGGGAACAATGATCCCATTATATTGTATATCTTTATTTTGTAAATGTGAATCTTTAATATCATACCTGTTTGAACTAGTAATCAGATATTTTAAATCTTATGTAAACCTACTATGTTAAAAAGAAAAATTTTTCTCTTACTGTGCTACTTAATATAAAATACTGTAAACCTTTACATTGCTCAAATAATGACCTTAGGACATTTATTAGGCATTTTAAAACTATAAAGTGAAACTCTCTAATTGAGCAAATACAAAACTGTAAATCCTATGATGAATTGTAATTCATACATCCTACTCATTATCTGAAATATTTGTTATTGATAAACAGACCTTGGTCTGAATTGTATACCCCACCTTGTAAAATGCCCCTGTCGTGATTCAATAAAAAGAAGCCTCATGCTGATCGCAGTTACCAGAGGATACCGGTTCGATCATAGCAGCTCCATTTTAGGAAAATTTTAAAACCTAAATTTAAATCCTAAAAACAATTAAAACCTGCACCATATGTTATGACTAACAATTTAGATCCATATCAAAAATAAATTAATTAGGAGATAAGTGCCACTGGCACAGGAGCTCCGGTCACCAAATGACCAACCATCGTCCAGACACCTCCATTGTACTTTCATTGTTGGCGGCAGATGGCGCCACATCATTTTCGTTTTCGCTTTCCTCAAGAATGCTGAATTTATTTTGAGTGGCTATTTTAACTTCCACTAATTTAGTTGGTGGTGTTTTTCTTTTTCTTTTTGTTTTGGCCTCGGTGTTGTTGAGTGCCAGTTTGTTTACTTGTTCAGTGAGTTTCTCACTGCATTCCATTTGGAAAATCTTATTTTGGCATTTCAGCTCGAGCGTAAGTAGCTGTTACTGAAAGAGGCTAAATTCGTTTGTTTTAGCATTGATTGGGCATATTATGCTTGTGTTTGACCTAATTATTTCTAGGAAGTTCTTAACTTCATTTACATCTGTTTCATTGTCGATGTTTTGGTAGTCTTTTGTATAATTGAATTCTAGGTATAATTGCTGCAGATTCATCAGGCTTGGCTCGCTGAATTCAATTGGTAGAGCGAGTCCCTTGGGCGGGGCTAAGGTGTTATCTTGGCTAGACATTTTCATGTCAGAGAGAAGAAGTAAAGGGAATTTTTCCTGTCAGGAAAAAGACAAAGACGAGTTTTCAACCGTTCAGTGACTCTGTTAAACAGAGTGTGAACCCTGGTTGCAAAAAATGAAGAAAAAAGAAGGTTAAAAAACCAGAGTGGCGACCTCAGGGACACAGGACTAAGTTATCTATGTGTGAGTAGGACTTGTCTTGGAAAAAGAATTCTAAGAATGCGGCACCAAAAGGGTATTCACATTTTAGAAGGAGCGGAAACTGAGCACATCCGTATAGAACAGAGGCTACTCTCTCCCGGTCTCCTATACCGCGATTGTGAGTGGTGCCACCGTTCCCTTCCGATCTTCTATATCGGCGGAGCGTCGAGCTGATGAGTGAATTATACCGACTCTTCTGAGTACGGGTATGCGGCGATCCTGATCCGTCACAATTACCGACTTTTTTTGAGGTTGTGTACTTTGTGCGGCGTTCCTGTGCTGTGCGAATATTCTCACCTCGGTGGGTGCCGCTTTCCATCCATTTTGTATTTCATCGCCACGCTGAGCTAACTTAGTCCTCGGTCTCTGGTTTGAAATTCTGGATTTTTTCGACCCTACACGCACTCGCTGTTAATGAGATCAGCGACCCTGCAGGTCATTTTCGGGTGATTTTCCTCTTTTTTCGACCAGTGCTCACACCTTGTTAATGAGATCAAGGTCACTGAGCGGTTGAACCTTGCTCTCTTTGACTTTTCCCGGTAAGGAAAAGTCCCTACCCGTAGCTTCGGTGTCGTTATCACCATGTCTGTTGAGGGACTCTCTAACTCCGCCCCTACCGATAAGGAAGCCGGGCTTCCTAGCGAATTTAAAAATGAAGCTATCAGCCATCTGGCTCAAACCTTTTTGGACTTCGACTACCAAAAAGACTATGAATGCGTTCAAAATAATTGCGACAGCAATGAATTAAAGGAATACCTAAAAGTTTTACAGGGTAACACCTGTTTATTAGGCCCAATTGTAGCGACAAGCTTCAATTTTCTCAGGTTTCAGCAGCAATTGCTGAACCTAGAATTAAAATGTCAGTCTCGTCTCACGGAACTCGAAAGGCAGGAAATTTTAAATGCTAAGGTGCAAAACCTAAATATCGCGCACAATGAATCTAAAAATCAAAAAAAGAAGCGTAAATTTGTAGAGCTAAAAATTGCCAGCAAAATTAGCACTAAAAATAGATTCGAAATCCTCGCCGACGAACAAGCTTGCGACCCCTCCCCCTCAGCCACTACCAATGATCTCCCGGATAGTGAAATGGAAACAACTGAGCAGGCTCCACCCCCTCCTAAAAGAATCCCACCTATCTTCGTGGATGATAAAAATAATGGAAATAAAATCGTCAGTGAACTGAAGAGCATTGTCGACAATGAAATTACTGCAAGTGTAACAAAAAACCATCTAAAAATACAGCCGAAGTCAATTGATGACTACCGCAAAATAAACCGTTACATGGTCGATAATAAAATTGAAGCTCACACCTTTGAGCTCCCAGGTGACAAAACCGCTAAGAAAGTCATTCGAGGTCTTCCTCATGACTTCCCCATTGCAGATATTATTCAGGCTCTTCATGATAATGACATTGAAGCTCAACTGGTCACCCAAATGAAAAGAAGAAATACTAATATCCCACTTTTCATCGTTAAGCTCACCAAATGCGATAAAAATAAAAAGATTCATGATCTGCTCTACATTGGAAGCTTTAAAATCTCTGTAGAAACACTCAGGAAGAAAGCAACACCCCCTCAGTGCTACCGCTGTCAAGGATTCTTCCATAATTCAAGATACTGCCACAGACAACCACGCTGTCTCAAGTGTGGAAAAGGCCATTTTACCGGCCAGTGCAGCAAGTCCCCTGACACGCCAGCTCAATGCGCCCTTTGTAACGGGCCTCATACCGCAAATTACATCGGATGTCCTAAAAATCCGGTGAACTTTGTGCCTGCGGCACCCCCGGTAGAAAACTACTGGGAAAAAAGGAAAGCCTTGGCTACAGCTCCCAGCCAAACCCAGCCTTCATCTCCACCTCAATCAGCTGTTATTCCTCCGCCTCCTACCACTACTCCAAGTACTGCTAACAAGCAATACAATAATTATAATGAAGTTTTTGCCGAGTTCTCTAAACAACTGAACAATGTATTCGCAAATTTCCTACATATATTATCCTCGGTCAATAACAACGCCAATTTAAATAATACCAATAATGGTTAGAGCATCCATCTTACGAATTCTCTCATGGAATGCAAATAGTCTAAAAAGGAAATTGAATGAGCTTGTGGACTTTATTACGGACTGGGAGCCAGATGTTATTGGAATACAGGAGACCTTTCTTAAACCTGGTGATAGGGCCAGACTTGCCTACTACACTTGCATTAGGAATGACAGACTTACGCACCGTGGTGGCGGGACCGCCATTTTTATTAAAAATTCCTACCAATTTGAAATTCTAAATGACGAATACAATTTTTTTTAGAGCACATCAATCTCAATTAAAACGGAGAACTCTAAATTGTATATAACTAGTTTTTATAAACCACCAAGTATTGATTTGGACACAGATGACCTAGACAGTCTAATGAATAGAGGAAATGCAGTCATTATTTTTGGTGACTTTAATAGTTCGCATCCGAGTTGGTGCCCTAACAGAGCATCCAACTTAAACGGACGTATTTTACATGATTTTGTACATAATAATAATCTTGATATTTTTGCACCCAGTGAACCAACATATTATCATAATACGTTAGCCCGAGATACAGTGCTTGATATTGCTATATCAAAAAATAATACCCTGTTTCAAGTGAGATCTGTTCCCGAACTTAACAGTGATCATAATCCGGTGATCATCGATATTGGTCCCAGCAATGCTATTCCATCAAGCCTCCAAACATTTACATCTATTAATTGGGACTTATTCAGATATAATATTGATCAAACTATGACCGGAAATCCCAAAATCACAAATCATGAGGAGATCGAGGAAGCTATTACGCTGCTTGAAACCAAGATCGCTAATGCCATCAATGCGTCTAGCACTGTTAAAAATATAGCCCAAAAGCACTATAGAATCCCTGACGAACTAAAAAATAAAATCAAGGAGAAGAACAGGATACGTAAAGAATGGCAACAAACCAGAGACCCCAGTACTAAAAGTCAGTTGAACAGAATTCAAAAAGAAGTCAAAAACATGCTGTTTCACTTTCGTAACGAGCAGTGGTTGGAGTACATCAAGAGTGTTCATCCTGAGGACAATTCCCTATATGATGTTGTACGAAAAATCAAAAACATCGACTATTCGGTACCACCTCTCAGCAGTCCAAATGGAATGGTCTACTCCAACGCTAACAAAGCCGAGGTGTTCGCTACGACGCTTTATGATACGCTCCAACTTAACAGTAATGTTTACGATAACAGGCAGATTAACATCGTCAATAGACGTTTAAATAGCTATTTTGATAATCCACCCAGTGAATCACATCCACCTCTTACTTCACCTAATGAAGTAATCGAAATTATTGCCAAACTTAAAATAAAGAAATCGGCTGGAGTCGACAAAATCAACAATCACATTTTAAAAAATCTTCCCATCAAGGCTATCACGTATATTACCAAAATTTATAACAGATGTTTAACGCTAAAATACTTTCCTGCTGCCTGGAAAACGGCTTTAACTATCTTCATCCCAAAACCTGATAAAAACAAAAGGTTTCCTCAAAATTATAGGCCGATATCTCTGCTAAACTCCCTCTCGAAAATCCTTGAAAAAATTATCTATAGCCGCATCATCGACCACTGTGAAAACAACAACATTATCCCCGATGAGCAATTTGGTTTTAGAAAAAACCACTCGACTAACCATCAACTGCTTAGAGTGGTTAACGCAGTTACTGAGGGCTTTAACACCAAAATAAAAACGGCGGGAGTTTTTCTGGATATAAAAAGGGCATTCGATAAACTCTGGCACGATGGGCTCCTGTTCAAAATGATTGAGAACAATTTCCCCAACTACCTCGTCAACATCATCAGACACTATCTGGCGCATAGAAAATTTATTGTCAGGGTCGTCGACTGCTTCTCCAACCAGTACGATGTTCAGGCAGGTGTGCCGCAAGGCAGCGTGCTTGGCCCGCTGTTATATTCACTTTACGTCGCGGACATACCGAAACCACCCCCTCAGGGGGTTTACTTTCTTTAAGTAAACACGGGTGTCACAATCCCGAGGTACCCCAGTGATCTATCCTCTTCTTTCTTTTCCTCTCTCCTCTACTCTTCTGCTTTTCTTCCTTTTCTCCCTCATTGTGGTTGCCTCATTGGAGGTTGAGGGCTCCCCTTGAGTAGCTGTCGCCGCTCTGTAGCTAATAGCTACTCTTGGGGACTAAATCACCCACGTGTTTGCCGTGCGTGGAGACCCGTGTCCCTGGAAAGGAGGGTCCTGGTAATTGAGGCCCCCACAGACCAACACATTACTTTGGCCTCTGCTTCAGGTAAACGGGAGGTGTGCTGTGGTCCTCAGCACATCAATCGGCTTTATGGATCAAGCGATCGGTACATCTGCTGGATGACTCGTTAAGGGTGGAGGCCATCACAGGGATGTACTGAGAGCGTATAGGATCTGGCTAGCACTGGTGCAGCTGGTCTGCATCCCCTTGTTGGACTCGGTGGTGGGTGGTGCGGTCAGGTCCCGAAATTTTAAAAAATTCACTAATGGAGAACAAAACTTTTTCTTTTCTCCCTCGGGAGCACTTAGGATTAAATGAACATTCCAAATTTTTTCTGATCAAAAGAAAGGAGGGTTCCTTTGAAAATGTGTCCCCCTTTCTTATACATAAAGGAATATCGGGTTTAATTGGGGAAGTGAAAGATATCCGTAAGATACGTTCTGGTGACTTATTAGTGGAGGCTGCAAACTCAAAACAAGCAGCAATGTTAAACAACATGCAAAAGATTGCAAATATTGAGGTAACTGTTTCGCCTCATGGTTACTTAAACTTTTCACAAGGTGTAATTTCCGCAAGGGATCTGTTGAACTCGCCGACGGATGAGATTCTTGAGAATTTGCAAAGTCAGAAGGTCTGTGCTGTTAAGCGCATTACTGTCAGAAGAGATGGCAAAGTTCTTGAAACTAAGCATCTCATTCTGACATTTGCGACACCAGACCTTCCAGACAATATTAAAGTTGCATACATGAATCTTCCCGTCAGGCCCTACATACCTAATCCCTTGCGATGTTTTCAGTGCCAACGTTTTGGGCACTCGAGAAATGCTTGCAGGGGCAAACTGACTTGCGCTCGCTGCGCAGCAGTTGGCCACGATAATTCGACCTGTACAGCAAAGGAGGAATGTGTCAACTGTCATGGTGACCATCCCTCCTATTCTCGTAGTTGTCCTCAATGGGTACTCGAAAAAGAAATAACCACCTTGAAAGTGAAAAATAAAGTTTCCTACCCTGAGGCTAGAAAAATAGTTACCTCTCGGACACCGCAATCTGGATTGAGTTACGCAGCCGCAGCAAAAAAAGTCACCAAATCAATTAGTACTCAAACGGATATTCTGTCACTCCCCGTTACGAGATTACCCCAAACAAACAATGAAAGACCAAAATCTTTATCTCCTATCACAAGAAGAGCTCCTTTAGCTAAATCTAGAGGAGTTAAATCCTCTAAATTAAAATCAGCAAAGGAGGGTTTCCGTAAATCCTCCTTATCCACCCGTAGAGCTATGACCCTGGAGGCTGATGCTGTCTCCCTTCATCCCTCGGACGATAATTTATCGTTCGAGGAAATGATCGAGGATTCGCCTTCAAGCTCCGGGGGAGGAGCTTTTCTATTTAAAAAATAACTTCCTTTGTTTCTTGGAACTGCCATGGTTTAAGATCACATCTTGATGACATCAAGTCTATTACATCAGCTTTTAACCCCGCATGTGTAGCACTTCAGGAAACTTTCCTGAAGTCAACCAATAACATCTATATGCGTGGGTTTCAATGCTTCAGAAAAGACTGTGGTGATGATGGTGCAGTGTCTGGAGGAGTTTGTATTTTAACATCAAATAACTTCCCCAGCACTGTCCATCCATTAAATACTACTCTACAGGCTGTAGCTATAAGAATATATACAACATGCTTAATTACAGTCTGTAGTCTGTATTTACCACCACACGATGTCATCCGCCAAGAAGAACTTGACAATTTAATTGATCAGCTGCCCGCTCCAACTTTGTTACTAGGTGACTTTAACGGACATAATTCTTTGTGGGGAAGTGATGATACTAATTCTCGCGGTCGTCAGATAGAGCAGTTTATTTCCGATAACTGTCTCTGTCTGATAAATACCGACGAGAAAACATATTTCCACTCACCCACAAGAACATTTCATTCTCTCGATCTCGCCATTTGTTCACCGTCACTTCTGCCATTGTTAAATTTAACAGTGGGGAATGATCTGTATAATAGCGATCATTTCCCGCTCGTCATCTCCCAGGCTGGAGGTACTAGTGTAGAACAAAGTCTACCTACGTACGTGTACAGTCGGGCAGATTGGCCTTTATTTACACAATTGGCAGTTATTGATGATAATATGGTCGTGATCGATGATATTGATAATGCCGTTCAAAAAGTCACCGAAACAATTATAGGTGCAGCTGATACTTCTATACCTAAAAGTTCTTCTATAACAAAAAGGCGTTGCAAACCATGGTGGAACCAAGAATGTCAACAAACTTATAAAAAACAAAGGAAGTTATGGGGGCTATTCCGGAGATACCCCACAACGGAGAATCTTATTGCATTTAAGAGAGCAAAAGCTATAGCTCGCAGAGCTCGTCGTAGAAGTCAGAAGGAATCCTGGTCTCGCTATGTCTCCTCCATCACATCTTCCACATCTAGCAAGCAGTTATGGAGAAAAGTAAAAGCAGCCAATGGCATCTACACGGAATTTTCAATTCCTGTCTTGAAAACCGGAGCTGCTATATACTCTTCTCCTGCAGACATTGCTAACGTCTTTGGTGAAACATTTGCTAACGTCTCAAGCTCCGACTCTTATAGTCCTTCGTTTTTAAGGACTAAGAGTCGAGCCGAGCAAATACCAATTCGTTTCAACCATAGACAAGCTTTGCCTTACAACTGCGAATTTCGGATGTTGGAATTGAAGCGAGCATTACGGCAGGCTAACAATACCAGCCCAGGACCAGACGGAATCAGCTATCAAATGCTTCGACATTTAAGTCCAGATTCCCTTTTGAACTTATTATATTTGTTCAATAGGATCTGGACCGAAAATGCATTTCCATCAAATTGGAGCGAAGCTATAGTAATTCCGGTCCTTAAACCTGGTAAGGATCCTTCAGAACCATCAAATTATCGACCAATAGCTCTGACAAGCTGTCTTTGTAAGACTCTCGAACGTATGGTTAACGCCCGTCTCGTTTATGTCTTGGAAGAAAATAAATGTATACATGTGAATCAGAGTGGATTCCGTAAAGGAAGATCCACTCTTGATAACATTACTTATTTGGAAACCCAAATCCGCAATGCATTTGTGCGGAGAAACCATCTGGTTTCCATCTTCTTTGACATCGAGAAGGCATACGACCGTACGTGGCGATATGGTATTCTCCGTAAATTATATGATTTTGGCTTTCGGGGTAATCTTCCGATGTTCCTTCAGAATTTCTTACGCTCCCGAGTTTTTAAAGTTCGTATTGGACACCTTTTGTCCAATACTTTTACTCAAGCCGAGGGTGTTCCCCAAGGCTCAATTTTAAGTGTAACCATTTTTAATTTATTCATCAGTTGCATTCTTCATCTTTTATCACCTTCTGTTTATGGCACAATGTATGTAGATGACCTGCAAATATCTTGCCAAGGATCGAATATGCGTTTAATTGAGAGGCAACTACAAACATCTGTTAATAAAATAGCTGCATGGTGTGCAGAGAATGGCTTTAGATTATCTCCTAGCAAGAGCTGCTGTGTCCATTTCTGCAGGAAGACCAGTATTCACAATGATCCCATTATTCATCTAAACAACACTGCAATACCCGTGGTCAACGAGATTAAATTTCTTGGTGTGACATTCGACCGAAAGTTGACTTTTCTTCCGCATATTTTATATTTGCGGAAGAAGTGCGAGCGATCGCTTAATATCCTCAAGGTATTGTCAAATACATCTTGGGGTGCTGATCGCTTGTCACTCCTTCGGGTCTACCAGGCACTCATTTTGTCTCGTATTGACTACGGAAGTGTTGTATATGGATCTGCTAGGTCTTCAGTTTTACGCAGATTGGACACTGTGCATCACTCTGCTTTGAGAATCTGTTCAGGCGCATTCCGCACATCACCCGTCCAGAGTCTTTACGCGATTTGTCATCAATTGCCTTTGGACCTGAGACGGATGCAGCTGTCTCTCAATTACTACGCAAAGGTGATGTCTGACCGACAACATCCTCTACGTTCCTTGGCCATTTCTCCTGCATTAGAGAGACTATATGATGCTCGACCATACAGCATCCAACCTTTTCTCACTCGAACTAAACAGCAACTTCATTTGACAGACCTACATGATGTCCGTTTTATTAAAACGGACTTACAATCACATCCACCCTGGTTCGATCCACAGATAACTATTATTAATCCATTTGCTCAATATACAAAATCGGACACAACCTCTACAGTTTTTCAACAGCTTTATCTATCTCATCGCTGTCAGTATTCATCATACACGCCTGTATTCACGGATGGTTCAAAAACTGCAGGGCATGTTGGCTGTGGCATATTTTATGCTGATACCAGTTATGGTTACAGCCTTCATGCGTCCTGCTCAGTCTTTACCGCTGAAGCAACGGCTATCCATCAAGCCCTTCAGCTAGTGAATACAGAGCCGTTTCATAAAATCTGCATGTATACTGACAGTTTAAGTGTTTTAGAAGCGTTGGAAAACTATAACAGTTGTCATCCAGTTGTGTCCAAAATTTTCGGAGCATTGGATTCCCTTGCTGGCGAGGGTTATGACATCATTTTCTGTTGGATCCCAGGTCATGTAGGTCTAGAGGGAAATGAAAAGGCAGATGCAGCTGCTAAAGCTGCATCGTCCTCACTCCATTCATCTGTCCCTCTTTTCGACGTGAGAAGGGTTGTTAAAACATTTGTTAAATCTCTCTGGCAGGAGTTATGGAGTATGCAGGTCTCTAATAAATTGTGTGCCATATTCCCATCTTTCATTCCATCGTCAGTTTTACCGTTACGAAGAGCAGATGTTAGATTAACTCGCCTTCGTATCGGACACACACGTTTCACACATAGACATTTGTTTTTAAGTGAATTAAATCCATGGTGTGAAACGTGTGATGAACCATATACAGTTACTCATATTTTAATCTCATGTCCTGTTTTTAACGTTTACCGTTTTAAATATTTTACAACTGACCTTTTAACTCTGAATGATTTAGTGGGGGAGTCACCCCACCGAAACCTTTTTGCCTTTTTAAGGGAAATTGGTTTCCTTGCTTTTATTTAAATTGTATTAATGTTAATTTTAATTCTATTTACTTATATTTTCCTAGATTTTAATGTAAAATTATACATTTATTTTTGTGTTTTAAACTTTTAATGTTGAGTTTGGGTTTTCTTTAAAACTTAGATATTTTCTTTAGAGCTTATTTTTGGCGCAGCTTGTCCTCTTTTGGACCTTGCGCCACAAAACCCAACCAACAACAACAACAACAACATACCGAAACCACACAATGCCATGATCTGTCTCTTTGCAGACGATACGGCAGTTTTAGCGCAGCATCAAGACCCCCGAATCGCCTGCCTTAGGGTACAAAATTACCTCGTAGACCTAGAAAAATGGTTTATCAGATGGAGAATTGCGGTAAATGTTGATAAGACTGCAGCAATGAGATTTGCCAAAGGCAATCACGGCATCTTCCCCCCCAGCTCACCCTGTTTGATGATGAACTTGAGTGGGTGGACTCTACAAAATATCTTGGTATCGTCTTAGATAAGAAGCTCACTTTCAAGATTCACATGGATTATGCCATTAAAAAATTCAATACTGCCCTCGCAATGCTCAGAACATTAATTTTCAGCAACTCTCTATCATTAAAAAATAAGCTACTAATTTACACGCAAATTGTCCGACCAAAATTCACATATGGATGCCAAGTTTGGGGTCAGGCAGCCAACTGGCATATTGAAACACTGCAAATATTTCAGAATAAAATCTTAAGAAGACTGCTTAAAGCCCCTTGGTTTATCAGCAATCTCACCATCCATTCTGATCTGAAAATCCCTACCATTCGGGAATACATTGAAACCTGCTCCAAAGATTTCTTCATTGGCGTCGACAACTCTAATAACCCCCTAATTAAAATCCAATCGACCCTTAACTCCGGCAAACATAGGTTGCCTGCGACTAATAAAACTGTTTCGTCTAACTGTAAAATTAGTGTAAAAAGAATTAACTCGCTGTAAATATTTCCTGTATATATGTTTTGTTAGATTTCATGTTATGTATGTGTTGTATATAGCTTTATTTTACTCGGAACTTCGGTCTTCACCGATGGAAATTTCCCCTGCATTTTCAAATAAATTCAACTGTTACTCGGAATATATTTAACCCAGAAATTTTGTAAATAATTTTCATTTCAATTGTTTTGAATTTTGTGTATAGTTCAATTATTCTATGTTCTCCTGCACTCTCCTCTATTCCTACAGACTCGTTGGTCGTCAGGATCGTTAACCCCGCCCACCAGTGTTCACTGACCCGACAACTTAAACTTCTCCTGTGTCACTCCGGTCTCGCTCGGCTTCGGCCGCCCTCTCTCTCTCTCTTCCACATTTTTCCAGACCCCCTTGGGTTCCTTCACTCGGAACTTGTTTCCATTTTCTCAGCACCTCATACTAAGGAAAAGCCCTAGGGCTGGTACTTAACGTACGAGTATATAGTTAGAACAGAGGCTAAGCATCTAATAGAATAAAATGAAATGTGAAATGAAATGTAACAACAATATACGCATTTTTAGAGTGTCAGCCCAGGGGGGCTTTTACTCCACATGAGATAAATGAGGAAAAAACAAAAGAGAGAATTCTGAAAAAAGTCAGTCACCCTTTGCATAAAATCCAGAAGAGCAAAGAAAAAGCGTAAAGTAAAGTGCAGAAAAAATCCGTGTACAAGTATGAAAAAATTTGGGGTAGAAAACATGATGGAAAGCCCGCAAATAAATGGAACGGAAAAGAGAAGAAAACTGAACAAGAGCGTTCTGAGGTGGTCACCCTCCCAAATGCTGTCCGCACCGGGAGTATGTGCATTTCGGGTTCAGAGCGTCCCGCATCTATATTAAAATATAGTGTAGTAGCCCTGCGTGAGAGAAAACTTGAGAAAAGTAACTTTTTACAGACTGGAAAGTATGCATAAAAAGTTTAAAAGTGTAGAAAATTTGGAATAAAATAATAAAAATAGAGAGCGAGTGAGAGAAATTAGCCCTCGTTTTTCATCGTCTTCCTAGACTTCGAAGTCCGTTGGAGGTGTGGCCTCCAACGGACTGAAATGTAAGTTGGCCGTTGGAGGCTGAAATGTATATACGTTTACGCATTTTTGAAGTGTCAGTCCTAGGACTTTTCCTTCGCGTGAAGTGAAATAAGGAACAAAAACAAATTTTCTGAAAAATTTGTAGATCATGCCACCACAGAATCAGTTTCCGAATAAGAGAAAGAAATATGTACAAAGAGAGCGAAAAGAAAAGCTTTATTGGAGTAAGAGTAAACGAGAGTGCAGGAAGGGTGAGTGAGGCAGGTCCAACAAGGTGGGCGCTGATTCGCCGATCCAGTTGGGCTGGGCGTGGTAACAGTTTCTAGTGTATTTTCTACACTGACATAAGAATAAACAATTAAATGAATAAATGAGAAAAAGAGTAAATAAATTCCGATTAAATAAGGAGTATATACAGGCATTAAACATAACAATAGAAAAAAAGGGAATACAGTTTCCGAATAACATATGATACAAACAGTAAAAGAAGAAAGGGTTGTGAATCCCGCAGCTATAAAATTTATAGAGCAGTATCCCAACCAAATGAAAGCAAACACTCTGAGCTAAGAAAATGTCTAGATAATGCAAAACATATGTACATGGATGAGGAAAAATTACTGAAAAAATTTTTTCCAGTAAACAGGATACAAATTATGTACAAATATAGACTTTATATACAGGGGGGGAATGAACACCAAGTTCGTATGAGGTGGAATTAACTCCTTTTAGTAGCAATTTTGCATTTGTTGGAGAGAGAAATATTGGAATGAGGTAGCAGATATTTTCCGTTGTCAAGGGAGATTTGAGATCTGATGAGGGGGTTGCAATTATCTTGGATTTCCTGGAAAAATTTGGTTGAAATGTCTTCGATGAATTCTCTAATTGTTCTGATGTGAAGGTCTTTGTGTATTGTTAGATTAGAAATAAACCAGGGTGCGTTAGTAAAAAGGCGTAAAACTTTATTTTGTAAAATTTGGATGGAATTAATATGAGAGTTTGCAGCTTGACCCCAGATTTGGCAGGCATAGGTGAGGCGTGGTCTAATTAGTTGTTTGTAAATTAGTATCTTGTTTTTGAGAGAGAGTTTTGACCATCTGTTGGTAAGGGGGAATAACATTGCCATAGTTTTAGTATATTCTTTTCTAATTTTTTCCATGTGAGGTTTGAAAGTGACTTTGCTATCTAGAATTACTCCTAGATATTTAACTTTGTGACACCAGTCAATTTCTTGGCCTTTGATTTTTAGTTTTGAAGGGAAGCGTCTAAGATTTCCTTTGCAGAAGAGAATGGCGGCAGTTTTCTCCACATTTAGTTCAATTCTCCATCGATTGAGCCATGGTTGCAGGATGTTTATGTAATTCTGAATTTTGAGTTTGAGGAATTTAATATTCGTATGCTGAGACATGATGGCAGTGTCGTCCGCAAAGAGGCAAACCATAACATCAGATGATTTCGGAATATCACTAATATATAGAGAATACAGGAGGGGGCCGAGAACACTTCCCTGCGGGACGCCGGCGTTGACTGATTTTGGCTGTGAAAACACATCCTGAATTTTTACAGTAAAGCTTCTGTTGCTGAGGTAGTGGTATATAATATTAATTATGTAATTAGGAAATTGCATTTTAATTAGCTTGTAAAGCAGGCCCTTATGCCATATCTTGTCAAAAGCGCGCTTGACGTCTAGGAAGATGCCAGAGGTTTTATATCCGTTATTTATTCCCTCCAGAACACAGTTGATAACTCTCAGAAGCTGATGAGTAGTAGAATGTTTCTTTCGAAACCCGAATTGTTCATCGGGGATGAGATTTTGAGAAGAGCAAAATTCACTGATGTGGTTGTGAAGTATTCGTTCAAATAATTTCGAAAGAGAGCTAAGGAGAGAAATCGGCCTGTAGTTCTGGGGGAACTTTTTATTCTTCTCAGGCTTCGGAATAAATACAGTTGTAGATTTTCGCCACGCCCTCGGGAAGTAATTCAGAGTGAGGCACCTGTTAAAAATTTTAGTGATGAAAGTGATAGCCTTAATTGGAAGATTTTTGAGGATAATATTTTTAATGTTGTCTGGACCGGCTGCTTTTTTGGTATTTAGGTGGTGAATAAGTTCTATGATTTCAGCAGGAGAAGTTAATTTGGGTGGACATGTGGGTGTACTTTGTGCAGTGAAGAAATTGCGTGTTTCTCTATTTACGATGGAGATAGTGTCGTTGTCGTAGGCGTCAGGATTTAGTTGTAGGGTGTCGTAAAGCGTTTCTGCGAAGACTTCCGCTTTTTCCTCATTAGTGAATACAATGCCCCTGGGGCGTGTAATCCTTTCTGTTGATTTTTCGTATTGCATCATAAATGGAATTGTCTTCCGGGTGGAGGGATTCCAAGTATTCTGCCCAGGTCTGGTGGAAATCTTGAAGTTTAGTTTTAATGTCTTTTTGAGCTCTATTGAGTTGAGTTTTAATGATGGGATCTCGTGTTTCTTGGTATCTTTTTCTAATTCTGTTTTTAATTTTGATGAGTTCTCTGATTTCTTGAGGGATGTTAAATTTCTTATGTGTTCTAGTTTTAATGGTACTACTGCAGTTGATTGCGTTATTGATTTTCAATTCAAGTTCCTCCACTGCGGCGTTAATCTCGCTGTGACTGGTGATTCTTGGGTTACCAGAGATGCACTCTCCCAGTTTTTCTCTGAAAGTGATCCAGTTGGTCATTTTGATCGTCCTCTCGTGTGGCGGCAATGAATTGTAAGGTCCAATGTCGAACACGACAGGGTTATGATCGCTGGAGAGTTCAGAGATGGCCCTGCACTGAAAGATTGTATTAAGCTTGGAAAGTGCAAAGTCGATTGTGGTAGCGGCCGAATAACCGTAGCTAAAATGCGTCGGTTCATCCGGGGCGAAAATATCAAAGTTGCTATTATCCAAGATCGTCTTTAATTTTTTCCCGTTATTGTTGCCTCTAGTGTGTGGGTTCCAGGAGGGATGTTTTGAATTAAAATCTCCGAACATGAATACTGCACTGCCTTGGTTAAAGATGTTGCGTATGTCGACCTCGTCAATTATGTTGCTGGGTGGTAGATATATAGTAGAGATAATTAGTCTTGTGTTGTTGGCTGTGTGAAGAGCAATTGTGGTGTTTTCAAAGGATGTTGTGGTCGTGTCGAGGGTATCGAACCTGAGTCCGTTCTTAATGTACAGTAGGGTGCCTCCACCTCTGTGTGTTCTGCGATCATTTCTGATGCAGCTGTATTTGGCGACTTGTGTTCTGATTCCAGGTTGTAGGTGGGTTTCCTGGATGCCAATAACATCGGGTTCCCAGTCATTTAGAAAGTCTCCTAATTCTTGCAGTTTGGGACGAAGTCCCTGCGCATTCCATGAAATAATGCGTAGTATTGTCGTTCTAACCATTATTGATGTTGTTGTTGGGGTTACTGACTTTGATGGTATTAATGAATTTCAAGAAAACATTATTTATTTCCATGGAGAGACTAGTTAAAAGAATGGTGATGTTGTGTGCTTCATTTTGTGGCTGTGGTTGTTGTTCCTGGGGAGGTGATTACGAGAGTACGGTCTGAGACCTGGTCGAGTGAAGACGTACTTGCGAGCTGCTCCTGTGAAATTTGGTTACGGTGAAACGCATGAGCGAGTCGGGGGTAGGAAGCAACGCGAGCGCCCTACAGCTAACCCTAAAGCGCGTCCCTGTCGGGGAACCAAACCAGCACCACGTGGAGACGAATTCGGGCATCATTGCTCCTCCAAAGCTAATCTTGGATTCCAAAAAGGGTATTACCTGCAACTCCAATGGAAACTGCAAAGGCCCAGCTGATGGATTAATTACGAAGATTTACCTCAACAAAATAAATCCTGAACCAGACATGGAGTCGCCAGCCAGTCCCATGCCGGAGCCAATGGAAACTAGGCCTAATGGAAGTGCCACGTTCGCTATGGGAATTCCCTTTGAAGACAACAGGAAAATGTTCCGCAACGATGGTGTTAATCCGAAAGTTATCACTACATTCGATATATATATACACGCGAAGAACCATGGTTATAAACCAAGTGAAGAAGTCTTGACCTACTTAGGAATGTATCAAAAACTGGATACCCCAATAGTGAATTACGACGCGCATTATGTTACGAAACACATCGAAGAAATCAAGCGGATAAACAGTGTGATTCAAATGTGTGACGATGTAGATATTTCAAACAGAGCTAACCAGGATATAAAAGCTCTAAACGATACTCTGGATAAATTCTTTATTGAAGGAGGTAAGTGCAATTTTGCATTAGACTTGGGCTTAATTAGATATTATTATTCTGATATAAATGGCCCCTCAGGGGGTTTACTTTCTTTAATTAAACACGGGTGTCACAATCCCGAGGTACCCCAGTGATCTTTCCTCTTCTTTCATTTCTTCTATCCTCTACTCTTCTGCTTTCCTTTCCTTTTCTCCCTCATTGTGGTTGCCTCTTTTGAGGTTGAGGGCTCCCCTTGAGCAGCTGTCGCCGCTCTGTTGCTAATAGCTACTCTTGGGGACTAAATCACCCACGTGTTTGCCGTGCGTGGAGACCCGTGTCCCTGGAAAGGAGAATCCTGGTAATTGAGGCCCCCAGAGACCAACACATTACTTTGGCCTCTGCTTCAGGTAAACGGGAGGTGTGTTGTGGTCCTCAGCACATCAATCGGCTTTATGGATCAAGCGATCGGTACATCTACTGGGTGACTCGTTAAGGGTGGAGACCACTTCAGGGATGTACTGTGAGCGTATAGGGATTGACTAGCACTGGTGCAGCTGGTCTGCATCCCCTTGTTGGACTCGGTGGTGGGTGGTGCGGTCAAGTCCCGAAATTTTAATAATAAAATATGGAAACCAAAAAATTATCTTTTCTCCCACGGGAGCATTTGTTAAATGAATCAAACTGCAAATATTTCATAGTCAAAAGAAAAGTGGGTTCTTTTGAAAAAGTGTCCCCTTTTCTTATTCAAAAGGGAATATCGGGCTTTATAGGAGAGGTAAAAGGTATCCGTAAATTAAGATCAGGTGACTTACTGATAGAGGTTGCTAACTCTTCTCAGGCAGCAAAAATAATAGATATGCAATTGATGGCGAATATAGAGGTGACTGTCCAGCCTCATGGAAATTTAAACTTTTCGCGTGGAGTGATTTCCGCAAGGGATTTATTAAATACGTCGACGGATGAAATTCTAGATAACTTGAAAAGTCAAAAGGTCTGTGGCGTTGAACGCATCAGAGTCAGAAGAGATGGGCAGTTTATTGACACTAAACATCTCATTCTGACTCTTGCGACCCCAGACCTTCCTGACAAAATTAAAGTTGCATATTTGAATCTTCCCGTCCGACAATATATTCCAAATCCCTTGCGTTGTTTTCAATGCCAACGTTTTGGACACTCGAGAAACGCTTGCAGAGGCCAACTTACCTGCGCTCGCTGCGCAGTAGTTGGTCACGATAGCTCGAACTGCACAGCGAAGGAGGTGTGTGTAAACTGTAAAGGAGAACATCCCTCCTATTCTCGAAGTTGTCCACAATATGCTTTAGAAAAAGAAATCACCACGCTAAAGGTTAAAAACAATTGCACCTATCCTGAGGCTAGGAAAATTGTTGCCTCTCGTACGCCACAGCCTGGAATGAGTTACGCAACTGTAGCAAGAAAAGTCACCAAGTGTTCAAGTACACAAACGGATACCTTGCCACTTCCTGTAATGAGATTACCCCAATCATCATCAGAAAGGCCAAAATCAACATCAACGTTATTTAGAAAAGCTTCTTTGGCTAAATCTCGAGGCGTTAAGGCCTCAAAACTAAAATCTGCAAAGGAGGGCCCACGAAAGTCCTCCTTATCCACCCGTAGAGCCACATCATCCCTGGAAGCTGATGCTGTCTCTCTTCATCCCTCGGACGATAATTTATCGCTCGAGGAGATGATAGAAGACCCGCCTTCCAGCTCCGGGGGAGGAGCTTTTCTATTTAAAAAATAACTTCCTTTGTTTGTTGGAACTGCCATGGTTTGCGTTCACATCTTGATGACATCAAGTCTATCATATCAGCTTATAACCCCGCATGCGTAGCACTTCAGGAAACCTTCCTGAAGTCTTCGAATAACATCACTATGCGTGGGTTTAATTGCTTTAGAAAAGACTGTGGTGACGATGGTGCAGTGTCTGGAGGTGTTTGCATATTAACATCTAATGATTTCCCCAGCACTGTCCATCCATTAAATACTACTCTACAGGCTGTAGCTGTCAGAATTCATACAACATGTTTGATTACAGTCTGTAGCTTGTATTTACCACCACATGATGTCATCCGCCAAGAAGAACTTGATACATTAGTTGATCAGCTGCCTTCACCATATTTGATACTCGGTGACTTTAACGGCCATAATACTTTGTGGGGAAGTGACGATACCAATTCTCGCGGTCGTCAGATTGAGGGTTTTATTTCTGATAATGGCCTCTGTCTGATGAACACCGACGAGAAAACATACTTCCACTCACCCACAAGGACATTTCATTCTCTCGATCTCGCCATTTGTTCACCGTCACTTCTGCCGTTGTTAAATTTAACAGTAGGGAATGATCTGCATAACAGCGATCATTTCCCACTCGTCATCTCCCAGACTAGAGGTAGTAGTTTGCAGAAACGCATACCTACTTACGTGTACAGTCGGGCAGATTGGACGTCATTTACACAATTGGCAGTCGTTGATGATAAAATGGTTACGATCGAGAATATTGATAATGCCGTATATAAAGTCACTGAAACAATTATAAGTGCAGCTGATACTGCAATACCTAAAAGTTCTTCTAAACCAAAACGGCGTTGCAAACCATGGTGGAACAATGAATGCCAACAAACATATAAAAAACAAAGGAAGTTATGGGGGCTATTCCGAAGGTACCCCACAACGGAGAACCTTATTGCATTTAAGAGAGCAAAAACATTAGCTCGCAGAGCTCGTCGACAAAGTCAGAAGGAATCCTGGTCTCGGTATGTATCCTCTATAACATCTTCCACATCCAGTCCCCTCAGGGGGTTTACTTTCTTTAAGTAAACACGGGTGTCACAATCCCGAGGTACCCCAGTGATCTGTCCTCTCCTTTATTTTCTTCTCTCCTCTACCCTTCTGCTTTCTCTTCCTTTTCTCCCTCAATGTGGTTGCCTCGAACGAGGTTGAGGGCTCCCCTTGAGCAGCTGTCGCCGCTCTGTTGCTATTAGCTACTCTTGGGGACTAAATCACCCACGTGTTTGCCGTGCGTGGAGACCCGTGTCCCTGGAAAGGAGGGTCCTGGTAATTGAGGTCCCCAGAGGCCAACACATTACTTTGGCCTCTGCTTCAGGTAAACGGGAGGTGTGTTGTGGTCCTCAGCACATCAATCGGCTTTATGGATCAAGCGATCGGTACATCTGCTGGATGACTCGTTAAGGGTGGAGGCCATCTCAGGGATGTACTGTGAGCGTATAGGATCTGGCTAGCACTGGTGCAGCTGGTCTGCATCTCCTTGTTGGACTCGGTGGTGGGTGGTGCGGTCAGGTCCCGAAATTTTATTTCAATTCAAATGGAGAACCAAAATTTTTCTTTTCTCCCTCGGGAGCAACTAGCACAAAATAAAAATTCTAAATTTTTTGTTATTAAGAGAAAGGTGGGCTCTTTCGAAAATGTGTCACCTTTTCTCATACATAAAGGAATATCTGGACTAATAGGGGAAGTGAAAGATATCCGAAAGTTGCGTTCGGGTGACTTGTTGGTAGAGGCTGCTAACTCAACACAAGCAGCAATGCTGAGCAAGATAGAGCTGCTAGCCAATATAGAGGTGACTGTTTCGCCTCACAACAACTTGAATTTTTCACAGGGCGTGATTTCCGCAAGGGATTTGTTGAATACGCCGACAGATGAAATTCTTGAAAATTTGCAGAGTCAAAAGGTCTGTGCCGTAAAACGCATCACAGTCAGAAGAGATGGACAGTTTATAAATACTAAACATCTCATTCTGACTTTTGCGACGCCAGACCTCCCTGACAATGTAAAAGCTGCATATTTAAATCTACCTGTCCGGCCTTATATACCAAATCCCTTGAGATGTTTTCAGTGTCAACGTTTTGGGCACTCGAGGAATGCTTGCAGGGGCAAACTGACTTGCGCTCGCTGCGCAGCAGTTGGCCACGATAATTCGACCTGTACAGCTAAGGAGGTGTGTGTCAACTGTAATGGTGACCATTCCTCCTATTCTCGAAACTGCCCTCAATGGGTACTTGAAAAGGAAATCACTACATATAAAGTGAAAAATAAAGTTTCATACCCTGAGGCTAGAAAACAGGTTACCTCTAGAACACCGCAGCCTGGAAAGAGTTATGCGGCCGCTGCAAAAAAGGTCACCAGAAGCATATGTACGCAGACGGATACTCTGTCACTCCCCGTTACGAGATTACCCCAAACAAACACTGACAAGCCAAAATCCTTATCTCCTATTATAAGAAGAGCTCCTTTAGCTAAATCTAGAGGAGTTAAATCCTCTAAATTAAAATCAGCAAAGGAGGGTTTCCGCAAATCCTCCTTATCCACCCGTAGAGCTATGACCCTGGAGGCTGATGCTGTTTCCCTTCATCCCTCGGACGATAATTTATCGTTCGAGGAAATGATCGAGGACTCGCCTTCCAGCTCCGGGGGAGGAGCTTTTCTATTTAAAAAATAACTTCCTTTGTTTCTTGGAACTGCCATGGTTTAAGATCACATCTTGATGACATCAAGTCTATTACATCAGCTTTTAACCCCGCATGTGTAGCACTTCAGGAAACTTTCCTGAAGTCAACCAATAACTTTTCTATGCGTGGGTTTCAATGCTTCAGAAAAGACTGTGGTGATGATGGTGCAGTGTCTGGAGGTGTTTGCATTTTAACATCCAATAATTTCCCCAGCACTGTCCATCCAATCAATACAACTCTACAGGCTGTAGCTGTAAGAATACATACTACCTGCTTAATTACAGTCTGTAGTCTGTATTTGCCACCACATGATGTCATCCGCCAAGAAGAACTCGATGCATTAGTGGATCAGCTGCCTACACCATTTTTGTTAGTAGGTGACTTTAACGGACATAATTCTCTGTGGGGAAGTGATGATACTAATTCTCGCGGTCATCAGATAGAGCAATTTATTTCTGATAATTGTCTCTGTCTGATAAATACCGACGAGAAGACATATTTCCACATACCCACAAGAACATTTCATTCTCTCGATCTCGCCATTTGTTCGCCTTCACTTCTGCCGTTGTTTAATTTAACAGTAGGGAATGATATGCATAATAGCGATCATTTCCCACTCGTCATCTCCCAGACTGGAGGTAGTAGTGTGCAGCAACGCGTACCTACTTACGTGTACAGTCGGGCAGATTGGACGTTATTTACACAATTGGCAGTCGTTGATGATACAATGGTTACGATCGAGGATATTGATAATGCCGTAAATAAAGTCACTGAAACAATTATAGGTGCAGCTGATACTGCAATACCCAAGAGTTCTTCAACACCAAAAAGGCGCTGCAAGCCATGGTGGAACATTGAATGCCAAGAAACTTATAAAAAACAAAGGAAGTTATGGGGGTTATTTCGGAGATACCCCACAACGGAGAATCTTATTGCCTTTAAGAGAGCAAAAGCATTAGCTCGCAGAGCTCGTCGTCGAAGTCAAAAGGAATCCTGGTCTCGCTATGTTTCTTCAATTACATCTTCCACATCCAGTAAGCAGTTATGGAGAAAAGTAAAGGCAGCCAATGGTATTTATAGAGAATTTGCAATTCCTATTTTAAAAACCAGAGCTGCTATATACTCTTCTCCTGCAGACATTGCTAACGTCTTTGGTGAAACATTTGCTAACGTCTCAAGCGCCGACTCTTATAGTTCTTCGTTTTTAAGGGCTAAGAGTCGAGCTGAGCAAATACCAATTCGTTTCAACCATAGACAAGCTTTGCCTTACAACTGCGAATTTCGGATGTTGGAATTGAAGCGAGCATTACAGCAGGCCAATAATACCAGTCCAGGACCTGATGGAATTAGCTATCAAATGCTTCGACATTTAAGTCCAGACTCCCTATTGAACTTATTATATTTGTTCAATAGGATCTGGACTGAAAATGAATTTCCAACACTCTGGTGCGAAGCAATAGTAATTCCGGTCCTTAAGCCTGGTAAGGATCCTTCAGAACCTTCAAATTACCGACCTATAGCTCTGACGAGTTGCCTTTGCAAGACTCTCGAACGTATGGTCAACGCCCGTCTCGTGTATGTCTTAGAAGAAAAGAAATGTATACATGTCAATCAGAGTGGATTCCGTAAAGGAAGATCCACTCTTGATAACATTACTTTTTTGGAAACCCAAATCCGCAACGCATTTGTGCGGAGAAACCATCTGGTTTCCATCTTCTTCGACATAGAGAAGGCATACGACCGTACGTGGCGATATGGAATTCTCCGTACTTTATATAATTTTGGCTTTCGGGGTAATCTTCCGATATTCGTAAAAAACTTTCTACGCTCCCGCACTTCTAAAATACGTATTGGATCATCTACCTCCAATACTTTTATACAAGCCGAGGGTGTACCCCAAGGCTCCATTTTAAGCGTCACTATTTTTAACTTATACATCAGTTCCATACTTCATCTTCTATCATCTTCAGTTCATGGCACGATGTATGTGGACGACCTGCAAATATCTTGCCAGGGATCGAATATGCGTCTAATTGAGAGACTATTGCAAACATCTGTAAATAGAATAGCTGCATGGTGTGCAGAGAATGGCTTTACAATATCTCCTAGCAAGAGCTGCTGTGTCCATTTCTGCAGAAAGACCAGCATTCACAATGATCCAGTTATCAAACTGAACAACACTCCAATACCTGTAGTCAACGAGATTAAATTTCTTGGTGTTACATTTGACCGCAAGTTAACCTTTCTTCCGCATATATTACATCTGCGGAAGAAGTGTGAGCGATCGCTTAATATCCTCAAGGTGTTGTCAAATACATCTTGGGGTGCTGATCGCTTGTCACTCCTTCGGGTCTACCAAGCACTCATTTTGTCTCGTATTGACTACGGAAGTGTTGTATATGGATCTGCTAGGTCTTC
Source organism: Latrodectus geometricus (assembly GCA_026290005.1). Lineage (NCBI taxonomy): Eukaryota > Metazoa > Arthropoda > Arachnida > Araneae > Theridiidae > Latrodectus > Latrodectus geometricus. The sequence goes on along the minus strand of JAPDSC010021642.1, from coordinate 1,828 downwards.
AGTTTTACGCAGATTGGACACTGTGCATCACTCTGCTTTGAGAATTTGTTCAGGCGCATTCCGCACATCACCCGTCCAGAGTCTTTATGCCATTTGTCATCAATTGCCTTTAGACCTGAGACGAATGCAGCTGTCTCTCAATTATTACGCTAAAGTCTTGTCTGACAATAAACATCCTTTACGATCCTTGGCATATACTCCTGCCTTGAAGAGATTATATGATGCTCGACCTTACAGCATCCAACCCTTTCTCACTCGAACTAAACATCAACTCCATTTGACAGACCTATATGATGTCCGTTTTACTAAAACGGACTTACATTCACATCCACCCTGGTATGATCCACAGATTAATATTATTAATCCATTTGCTCAGTTTCGAAAATCGGACACAACCTCAACGATCTTTCAAAAGCTTTTCTATTCACATCGCTGTCAGTATGCATCATACAAGCCTGTATTCACAGATGGATCTAAAACTGCAGGACATGTTGGCTGTGGCATATTCTATGCTAATGCTAGTTATGGTTACAGCCTCCATACGTCCTGCTCCATATTTACAGCTGAAGCTACGGCGATTTATCAAGCCCTTCAGCTTGTGAATACAGAGCAGTTTAAGAAAATCTCCGTGTATACTGACAGTTTGAGTGTTTTGGAAGCGTTGAAAAACTATAATAATTGTCATCCAGTTGTGTCCAAGATTTTTGGAGCATTGGATTCCCTTGCTGGCAAGGGTTATGACATCATCTTCTGTTGGATCCCAGGTCATGTAGGTCTAGAGGGAAATGAAAAGGCAGATGCAGCTGCTAAAGCTGCATCGTCTGTTCTTCATTCATCTGTCCCTCTTTTCGACGTGAGAAGGGTTGTAAAAAGATTTGTTAAATCCCTCTGGCAGGAGTTATGGAGTATGCAGGTCTCCAACAAATTACGTGCCATATTTCCATACCTCATTCCATTATCAGTTTTACCGTTACGAAGTGCCGATGTTCGATTAACTCGCCTTCGTATCGGACACACACGTTTCACACACAGACATTTGTTTTTATGTGAATTAATTCCATGGTGTGAAACGTGTGATGAACCCTATACAATATATCATATTTTAATTTCATGTCATGATTTTAACAGAGAACGCTTACACTTTTTTAATACTGATTTTTTAACTTTATTTGATTTGTTGGGGGAACCACCCCACAGAAACCTATTTGCCTTTTTAAGGGCAATAGGTTTTTTAAATTTTATTTAATTAATATTTTATATTTGTATAAATATATTTAAACATTTACTTTTCATTTTATTAAGTTTTATATACAGATGATTTTAATAATAATTTATACAAAAATTTTTTGTTTTTTAAAGAATTTTAAAGTTGTTTGGGTTAAAAAAAATTAAATAAGAAACTATATAAATAAATAAATTAATTAATGCAAAATAAAATACTATCTTGGCGCAGCTTGTCCATTTTTGGACCTTGCGCCATAAAACCCAACCCAACAACAACCTCCTATTTTCGAGGTTGTCCTCAATGGGCACTGGAGAAAGAAATAACCACCATTAAGATTAATAACAAATGTTCATATCCTGAGGCTCGACGTATAGTTACTTCTCGTACTCCAAAGCCTGGAGTTACTTATGCAACTGCGACCAAGAAAGTATGTAAGTCCACTGGTACACAAACTGATATGGTTTCACTTCCCCTTTCAAAATTACCCCATAAGACAACTCAAAAGCCAAAATTACCATCTTCAAAAATATTCGGAAAAGCTCCTTTAGCTAAATCAAAATCTACGAAGGCTTTGAAATTAAAATCATCTAAGGAGGGTGCTTA
>JAPDSC010021640.1:0-13042 GCA_026290005.1 Latrodectus geometricus | reverse complement strand
AAAAACGAAAATGTATCGAATTTTCTGTTTGTTGTCTGCCATTTTTAAAACCTTGTACTCGTAACTGAATTATACAAACAAAAAACCGCAAGAGGATATTTTAGTGTCAAATGTCACCTTTCCAACGAGCATAAATCTGATACCTCACAAGATATCGATCACTACAGACGTCTACCGAAAAGATAATGGATTACTTATATATATATATATATATATACACAAGCAAGAGAACCATCATTTGATACCGAGTAATTCCAATTCTGTATTTGATAATAACCTAAATTTGGTTAAAATGTCTAAATTATGCTCAACCCCCTGAATGCAGTTTGAATCACCTCATGAAGGTTTCATTATTTATTTAAAAACTATAGATTTCGAAACTTCACGCACAAAAAATATTGTACTTTTCAACAGATATTATAAGAGCTCAAATCTAGGTGATGTTACAAGTCAGTTGCAATGAAAAGATGGATGTATATTCCTAAAATTATCTCGTATTCTTTCAACTCAATGAACTTTGTTATCATGGAAAATTGGTGTAAAAGTTTACTAATCATCCAAATATTTACTAAAAAGCAATATTAATATAGAATATTCAAATGAGCATGTTAGTTGATTTCAGTTGTCTCCTCAATGAACTATCTCACTTCATAATACGTTAAAAACATCTTCAAAGCATCAGACTCACTTGTGGATTCATTGCACATTAATTGCGAAATTTTTCTTTTGTCTACTGTTCATTTAACGATGCGTGTAGTTTGAATAAAGTAGAATCATTATTTCAAGGACTGTATAACAATCTATCTATTACTGTTGTCTGACCGCATTGGCCTGGTTGGTTAGGGCGTCATTCTTGTTATCAATAGGTGGTGAGTTCGAATCCCGGATTAGCCGAAAATTCGTCGTGTTCACTAATGGCGACTGGGGCATGTAAAATATGTCGGGTCGAAATGTCCTCCATGTACCCATTCCAAATTAATACCTCTGTGGTGGTTAGAGCTAGGCTTTGGAGCTTCATTGATTTCAATCTCTAAATTGGAACATTCAGATGGTGCTGCCATCTATGGGCCAAAAGTCATACTTCCACCTTCGTATGAGGATGTTTTATTCAAAAACGGAAAAGGCTCCCTGACTTAATTCGTCTAGTTTCTGACGGGCGGGCTTGATGTTGCCAGTGTCATCAGAAACAACAACAACTTGTTGTCTACATTCTGCGATTTTTTGCTCATTCAAAAAGTGAAGATGTTTTTATCTGTGGGAAAATATTATCTTGAAAACCACCTTTTCGAGTTTTTACTTCACTCTTTTGGCATTGCATTGTTCTCTAAACTGTCATCATCACTTTTATCACTAATGAGCTTAGATGAACTTTTACACTCTGATAGAAGAAAATCTTATTGTGTTTGATAAGGAAGTTAATTCTCAAATTATAAAACTCAACTTTTATTTCACTAACTCAAGATATTTTACCGACCTTTTTTTCTTTTGTCGTAATTTGTATCTAACTTTTATAACACATAATGATCCACTGCTTGGAAACACATTGATCAGTTATTTAAGAAAAACGATTTTCCATTTATCTATTATAAAAGAAAAATGTTTAAAACTACTATTTTATGACCATCTAGAGGCAAAATGCTTCACTACCTCTAAAACATCTGTAAAAGTTTAGCAATTTATCTGTTCTTGAATAGTATGTTTTTCTTTACCATAGCATAAGTTGTTATTGTATTTACATTTAAATTGTTTGCATCTCAACATCTATTTGAATAACCTACGATACCAATATTTAGTAAAATATTATTTTAAATACCAAACGATTTCTCTCTTGTTTCTTGAATTATTACATTTGGATACATGAGGCTTAATTGCCGTTAAATGTTTTTCTGTTTTTCGTTCTAATTTTGAAAAAAGAAGTTTAATATTTTATTGCTGATCGATATTTTTTTCAATTCTAGGAAAATAATTAATCCGTTTGTTGTTTTCATTTTACGAGTTATTAAAAATAAAAAATCTGGAGATTTACTGAAGAAAAGAAACAAATGAAACTGAATAAAATCCCAAAGGGAGAATTCTGTTTTAAGGATTTTAGTTCTTATCTCGTGTTTCAATTTTTAATTATTTTAACAATCAGTAGGATCATTAGAAAAAAGAAATTTTTGTTAGTATATTGCAACAGTTTATCAATCCCCTTTTAAATGTTTTCTTGATACTTTACAGTTGCTTAGAGAAAAAAATTATGATTTTCTAATTAATTTATTTAATTCAAACCCTACTTCTTGCTGACATAAATATTTCCTCATATATTTTTCCTTCCTTTTGAATTTTCTGTTTATGTTTTATAGTATAGATTTTATCAAAGGTTTTAAAACAAAAACTGTAATCAATTACTCATTAAATTTCATCTATAATGACTAATTTCATAGTTGATCAAAATAAAATTCCTAAAAATCAACGAGTAGTCAACAGAAAGAAATTTTAGGCACACTTATATTCAAAAATTACAGATAGCTTTCTTTGTTTCATTCAGTCCCTTTTATTTAAAATAAGACAATATAATTATTTGGTTAGTAAATAAACTTTAATATTGCACAAAAGTGAATAAAGATGCTTTTTTCATGACAGTTTTTTAAAAAAAAACATTACAAAACGCAAGAGAACATTAGTTTTTATTTGATAAAATATATACTTTGTTAAAAAATTTTCTTTTTTCACACTTTGTATAATGCATTAATTGAAAGAAGAAATAATGTAATGCTTAACAATTTCCTTTCAATTTTTGAAGTTATATATCAAACTTTATTAGTTCTTTTTAAAAATAGTGTATAAGCGATTTTAAACTTCAAGTTTCTGAAAGGTGTTTAGAATGACAGTTTTTCAACTGTTCTTTCTTAAATAAGTTAGCATATTCAAATTGTCTTTTTTGGGAACATTCTTACCCAATAATATATTTTTTAATAATACTTCCGATATGATTTCTCTAAATTATATATATGTTATTTTCTAATGTTTCAATTACCTAGAATTTTAATTTTTATTGCTTAACTTTTTCTGTTTAGTAAATGACAATATTTTATTATAATAGAAGTATGAAATTTATGTTAAAAACTTTGCGTGTAGTTACATTTTAACAGAACTATTAATTATCTTTTTTCGAAAACTTCTCATTAAAAAATGTCTATGAAATATATCCAAAGTATGTTACTCATAAAGTATTACACAGAATACAATAATTCTTATAATATGAATAAATTTTGATAGATTTCACACATTCTTGATTCAAAAATTAAAATAAAATTTATGTACGACAATATCAAATTGCTAAATATTCTAAGCTTCCAGATCAAAACCTTAGATGTAAATAATTACGTAGGTATTAAAAATTAACTAAAATTATCTATGTTTCTTTTATTAATTTATGTTAATGTAAAGAATATATATATGACAAAAATTCTCAATAACATAACACATAAATAAATATATCCTTCAATGTTTCTCAAATTATTACAGTATACTATCACTGTATTCCAATTTATTCAACTAAATTAGAACTACCACACATTACAGGGAATAATTTTATTTTATTCATTAAAACTCGGTTTGTCCAAATTGCATATAATACTCGGTTTGTCCAAATTAAAGAAACCCCATACAAGAAATACTTTTATAATAATGTTGTCTAGATACACTTTCAGCTTTTAAAACTATTTGAATTTTTTTTTGTAATAGAAAAGTTAAAAATTTTGTATGCAATAAAAGGAAATGTTGTATAGTTCCTTATGCAGTAATTGCTCTAACTCTAGCAAGACAAAAAGGAAGATAATGATATTTCCCTCTTTATGTCAAAATAGATCCCAGAAGATAAATGATGGTTAAATTCATTGATTATTTAATATACAACAAAAAAATAAATTTTAAAAAACGGGATCTATTGAAATATTTGAAATTCATCAGTTCTAATTTATAATTTTTTAAAATTATTTATAATTTAAATTTTCACAAATATTAACATTGTTACTTTTATTTTTAATCAGCTTGTAAATATGAAAATCAGTATATATTTTCTTTTATTTACTGTTATTTCCATTTATTTTAATTGTGACATATTTTTTGAACTAATTCTTTTAATTTTAATACTTAATTTTTAATTAAACTTTTAACGAGTAACAGCATTTTCAACTTAATAGATTCTTCAAAAGTGTTTCAGTTTACCTGTTGACTAAACAAATTTTAATTATATTTTTACTGATTCTCATTAGTAAAACTTTAATGGCTAAAATTTTCAAAAACATCTGCATAGCAATCATTTTAATTATCTTATTCAACGAGTGTTGCTCGTAAATACTATTAAGTTAAGAAATTGAAAACAGGACTTAATGAGACATTATAAAAGCGTATAACAGAAAGAAATCATTAAATTCTGTATCTAAAGATATATAAAAGGACCATCAAAATAAATAATTTGAATATCTTAAGCACATTAGTGAAATAAATTTAAAAAGCACAAATATATTCTCATTTCTTTAAGCTTCCCTTTTCTGAAACTATATTTACAGTGTATTGCAAATATTTCACATTTTATTTTAAAACACTGCGTCAATTTAAATGTTCAAATTTTGTGTGAATTTATTTGAATATACAAAGAAATATTATTGTACCGATTTTTCATGCATAACAAGATTTTATATGTAAGAGCTTTTTCACATTCTTCAGGATGGAATTATACCCAGAGAACCCATGCATTAGCTAAGCAGCATTTTAGGTCTTGTAAATTAGATGGAAGAAGAGAAAATGCTCTCTCTCTCTCTCTATCAGATTCATCTTTCTACCTTATACCGCATATTTTCTATGGGATTAAAATATGGACTTTGCGTATTTTAATGTTTATGGAAGGTGTTGAAAATGAGAGTGAGATTCAAAGAACCGATTTCAAATACTTCTGGTATGATATGCATTTGCATTTTAATCCATGAAATATCCATAGCCATCAGAGTAAAACAGTTTAGAAATGCAATTTTCAGTATACATTTTATCTTCTAGTATATCTAAGTATTTAATGGCTGGTTAGTTACTCTCTAAGTACATCAGAACAGTATTTCCTCTCCAGTAGAATCTGTCTCAGATACTCGCTCCTGATACATGCACAGTGAAATAAAGGCAAGATGAATTTATGGTCCTCTTCTGGGATTCTGATTCTTGACAAACTTGACATATTCCATGAGTGCAAAATAAAATAAAGCAAGATTCATCCGACCACATTACACGTGTTTTCTTTTCCATTACCATTGCAAACATATTTTACATTCCAGGCAGAAGCCATTAGTTTTCTCTTACAGGTGTCTAAGTATTCCTATCCCCTGCAATTCTTTTTGCATAGTTTGGTATTGGAATCTACCGGGAAGAGCCTTGATTGACAATTTTTGTCACTTCTATCACAAGAAAAACTATATTCTGCAGCAAAGTTCTTTAGAGGTGACACCGATTACATTCTTAAAAAATTGTGCTCGATCCGTAGTTATGTTAAGGACTGTGTGAGCTCTGATTTCAGCTCCTTAATATCTTTGATAAAGTTGCTTTTGATAACTCATTGTGATTTGCTATCACAAAATCACAATACCTGAAAATTTAGAAACAATATTAAGATTTTTTTATGGTGAAAGATATTTTGTTTTTCCACCCATTTTATTTAATTTATGCTCTCTTACATTTTATTTATTCTAACCACGTGTAACCTACAGCATAAAGAAGTGTGCGTACTTCTTAAAATCTCAAAGCATTTAGAAAGTATCAAGTGACTGTTGTATCTGGTTGTTTAAGTCGTTCATTCTTTTAATAGAAAGAAAGTGAGTTTGAAGTTCAACCCAACCAAAGATCCATTATATCCGCTAATGACAGCTAGGGTATGTGAATTATAGTGTGGTTAAGATATCCTCAAAGTAAAAGGATATTTTCTGGGGTTGCAGATAAATTTCGCGGGTTTTTTGCTTAAATCCTGATTTTAATAATTATAAGGATCTACTTACATCCGAGATCAAAAACAGCATACCCATTGGGTTCCACAATAGATGAAGCGTCATCAATTCCACACCTTGTAGTGCCGAAAAGGTGGAAGAGGATCTTGGCAGCCGAGTATTACAGCAATATTAGTTCCTTTTTAATTCATGTCATAAATATTGTAAGCTTAATTGAAAATGAATCAAATATTAAATCAATTTTTAAAATTACTGATAATTTCAAGTAAATAAAATACACTTATAAACTCCATTTTTTTTTCGAATCGATTTGCTTAACCGTTTGAATGCGTCGAAGCGCTATCGCGCTTCACTTGTTATGTTATGTTTATATATATGTTATGTTATGTTTATATATGATGTTATGTTATGTTTATATATAAGAAAACTCTTCAGCACTCAAACGGTTAATTCTTATTAACATCAGAACAATTTTTTTATATTTTACTTGATTCATAAATAAAATATTGAATTTTTATCTTGAAATTTTTATGTGACTTAAATCTTCAATTTATTAAATCACCCCATATTTTTAAGCATGATACAAAATCTATAAAGGCAAGAATATAATTTCAAGATATTAAAGTTCTTGACATTAAAACGCCATTTGTTTATTTACATGCAATTACGATAGGTTCCATACATTAAAATTGTAGAACAAATTATTTTTCATGAAATTATAAATATCAAACTTAAATTTTATGGATTTAAATCCATCGTATAACAATCAGATATTTGTTTTAAATTTTAAAATTTTCATTTCATATTGAGAAGTACTTAATTTGCACAACAGTATTTTTATTATTCATTTTAGTAATTAAATTTTTTTATGAAAACTGACAGCGATGCATTAGTGTTTCTCAGAAATATTCATTATTTCCAATTATTATAAAAATATTAAAATTTTATAACCAACGATAAGAGAAATACAATATACCTATTTGTCATCACTCTATCTCTATGATTAGAATAGTGATGCATAAAACTACTGATATGATATACATGTCGATCACTTTTAATTTTTTTATTTAAATTATTTTCCACTTTTGAATTTTGACAGTAATATTTGATATTTTGGATGTATATCTTTTTTTTTTCTTTCATATAGCCCAAACAATATGACGGCAAAAATGGAAACACAACGTCACTAGTAATATTACTGAATGACTTAGAAAAATAGATTTTTCACTTTAAAATTAATCACTTTTAAATTTTTTTCTCTGTAAGTGGTACATCAAGTGGTTTCAGATAATTTTATCATGTTAATCAAATTAAATAATTTAATAAAGAATAAGAAGATTGTTTCCATTTGAAGTTTTGTTTTTAATAGATCGAACTCACGAAAAAATTTCTTCAAATTCTTATATTTCCATGATATAAAAATATATTTTAAAAAGTGAAAGGGATTAGGTCTAATAGCAAATTTTTTTCAAAGAAAAATGTTATATCGTCTAAAATGTATATATTTACATGTATTATAAGTAAAAAAATATGTTACACGTCGATTACAAAAGATTTGAAAATTTGGTTTAATTTTTAAGTTTCCATTATAAATTCTTTCATTTCATCAATTTTTTCATTCATTCATAATTCTAGCGATACAACCCTCTTGCGTTTTTATTACTATGTTATTTAAATTCCCTAACAACATCAGTATCCTTCTAACCTCTCAAACTATTCAAGAGGCTCAAACTCTAAATAAAAATCCATATTGAAGCCTAAGTTAAAATCATCAATAGCAAGTAAGTAATAATAATATAATCAATAGCTATACAATTCAGTTCAGGTGTGGTTACTCGATTTATAGAAACTTTTTAGGTATATAATAACATCAAATATGTGCATGGATATAAATTCATAGTACAAAAACAAGTATCATCAAATGGTTTTCACAAATTGTCAAAATACAAATATTTGAGATACCTCCTCATAAGTGTTCATTACTGTTTTTACACCTCACCTTGTTTTACAACTCTCACCTAGACATTTCTTCCAGGAAGACATTGCTAATTTTACCAATTTTCCAGGTACGCAATGGTAATCGATTTTCCTATAATAATACAACTATCCTGGCAAGGCCTTACTTCTATAAACTTTCCATTTAGACCGTTATTACAAACTGGCAAGGTAATTACGCAACCACTTCTTCCATACAGTCTAAAAGTGTGAGCTCTTAGCAATAAGAGAGGGTGTTAAGCTTCAAAGGGTAGGTTAGAGTACCCAAGCTGTCAAAAAACATCAATGAAACCCTGATAGCCTAGAAAGAAACCAAAACAACTAAGAATAGTTTCTCCTAAGGTTCTTTTATTTGCTATATGCCCTAACTCTTAGGGGAAGTTTTGAGCCTAAAATACTGTTAAAATAAACTCTTTGACTCTCTCCCATTTACTCATTTCAAGGAATAACTATGTGTGTGTGAACTTTTACAATTACAATTATCAAAAATTATAAACACGAAAGTAGATACTCCAATTAGCTTATGAGAATTAGTTATATTGAAGATGCAACAATCATGGTTAAAACTGAGAAACTTTAACTGTTTCATAACCTCATACTTTGAATGCTTTTTGAAATCTCTTGTGTATGCCTCGTCATCACCATATGCCTTCAAGATTATGGAAGCTTCATCAGAACGTTTATTCCTACAAAATAATGGACTCTTTCATTAAAAAGTAAGGTTTTATACTTGTCTGGCCAAATGCCAAGAGATAATAAATCATCAAAATTGTCTTGGGTCAAATGTAGTTTTAAACAAATATTTTAGACAGCTTCTGGATTCTTGACACTCTATTCGTCACAAGCACCTTGTACAAACTAGGAGTTTATCGAATCTATGCAAGAATTGTAGTAGAATTACAGAGCAGAAACACGTAATAAATTTTAAGAGACAATGAAGATATGAATTTCAAAACAAGTCTTGATAGATCCCGCTTCACACTGCTCAAAACAGGGAAGCTTAAGGGCTTAAATATTGGAGACAACCGTTGTTTAATCATAGTAGTTCATTCACCATAAAAGTTGAACATCCGAATTTTACATCTTCATCCACTGGAATATTAACCACTTAATTAACTCGTTCATCTGTATAATGAGTTTCAATAAACTGATTCTCACAAAAAGGGCTTCTTCACCGAGAAGAAGAATTTCCCAAAAATGTTTCATACCTTTACCTAGTTATTCCAAATGCAATGAACAAATAGATTGCTGTTCGCTTCCACATTTCCCCCACACAAAAGCTCAAGCAACAAATTCTGCAACAAGAACTTAGAAACTGTTGTTTTTTACTTCCAAGTTTTAAGAGTTCATGAAACATTTGATCCCTCAATAATATATCTACTTCTTTTAGTTTATAGAAGTTTTCCAATGCAACTTTATGTTCTCTAATTCCAGATTACTTACTTCAAAATAATGCATGGGAACAAAATTGCAGTTATATCACTTGTTCTTAGCTACCATCCCGATAAAAAATCTTGGTTTTCATTGAGATATCTGGAAGAGAAAAAGCATTTTCAATCTAGAAATTACGACTGTGTTTGCTTAGTTTTAAATTAATTTTTTCTTAGTGTTTAGATACAAAGCATGACTGACTATGTTATCTAATAAAGCTCACGCAGAGCAATATCTCCGAAATTTATCTGCCATTCATGCCATAGATGTTCGTAATAAAACCAATTTAGATCCTAGTTCCTTAGAGTTTGTCATATCAAACGCTTTTCTTTCAAGCTAAATATTTTCTCTTTCAACTCGGTAACCAGGTTTCAAAATTGCTGCTTTTTACAGTACACAATTCGCATCAACTGTTACAGGTCGATTATCTTCCAAATGGTCACTAAAATATGAGTAATTGTGATGCTTTTTTTAAACGTCTTAGACCTACATTTTTCTAAAAATTATAGCACAAGATATATTTCAGGACTACAATAAATCTGTTTTAACCAATGTTTTTTTTTTTTTTTTTTTTTTAAATTCGAAACATTGAGTTAGATATTTGGAATCATTTTTGTACATAAAATATACTGTTGTTTTAATCGCAGACACAATGTTTTTAAAAACATAATTGGTGTTCTGAGACTAATTACATCTATTTATCTAGTTCTCTATGTCATGAGTACAAGACCCATTCTTAGTCTTGCTATTCAGACGGGATGGCAAATAAACGTCTATACACTTGCATATATCGTAGGACTAATACAACTTCCTGATTTTTTACTCCTATATGCAATTGTTGTTCCTTATCCATCGTGCTAATAATTTATATAACTCACATTGAATTTTAAAGTCTCTAACCTCTACCAACTGACACTATCAATCGAATGTTGTATCCAAACTTGATGTAAACTGAAAATACATTTCATTTCCAAACTTTTGAGCTCTTCGAATGTCCTTTAAAATCTAAAATTATTCTAGTACTAAAATTCTAATACTAATAATAAAATTATTCTAAAATTATTCTAAGGAGAAATCTAAAACTATTTTAGTACTACCTTCTTCACCGTCGAATACTGCGCCAAATCCTTCACAGTCGTATAAATTAACAAATTTGTAGGTTTTTCATACAGAATTTTCAACAAAATATCGGCTTTGTTTTCCTCCAGTACGCTTTTTTTTAAATGTTCTTTCAAGAGATTGAAAATAAAAATCATAAGATTTGGGTCGCGATGGTAATGGCATAGTTTTAACTCTTTTTAATAAAAAAATCCAAATTGTTCACCTTAATTAAGTCGTCGGTATCATTAATATTTTGTTTGATATAGAAAGGGAATCTGCTTTAATTTTTCCAAACTCGGATTGTTTTTCTAATTGCACCAATTTGACGCGTTCATTTTCTAACAGTTTAGTCTTGAGTTGCATTTCAAAAGACGCTCCTTTTTCCCTACCTCTCATATCAAATTTAATCATTTGACAACAGTTTTAAATTTCTCACAGTTCTTTTATAACGTCACTATTTGCATTGGCTCTTTTCAGTGTCAACATTCGTGAAAGTGACAGTAATTCAACATTAATCTCAACAACATGAAGCAACACACTTTTCTTCAAACTCGAGAGAGACATATTTAGTCTTAGACGGTGTAATTAAACAACCATATAATTAAAGAAGTGGTTTTACTCACAAACACCCACGGCACAATAAAAATGCGTCAAGTTTACAAAATGTTGATAATTTTAATTAAATTTGCTATAAGATGTAAAAACACTGTTTCACAGTTTTCTTGTAACATACTTCGCCGTTTGGATTGTAAAACTCTTAAACCCTTCGCACACTGGTGTGTGTTTTTTTTTCCGACGGACTTTTTGAAGAAAGTCAATCTTTAAATAAAACTCTTTATTTAAATTCAAATTAAAAATACCAACTATAAAGAATATATAATAGCATCGTCAACAATTCCCTTCAGCTCAGTTGACCTGAGATTAAAAATAATAAAATATGTTATTTCCGAACTCTAAAACTTTTATGTTTTTTACATAGTTCAGTAAGAGTAACTAAGTTACTTGCAAATTCATTTTTAGTTTCTATGTTAATTAAAAATTAATTTTTTAGAAATAAGTTTTTAGTTTTTGAATGATTTTTAAATTTTTTATTGCATATAAGAATTCTCTGAAATCTATTAAGATTTCATAAACCTTTATTTTTATCAGTGTAACTTTCAGTCTATTTTTTTATTAGTTCCATTTTTCAATTAGTCAGTAATAATGCAGTCCAGTTTCAATTATAGTATATTCTGGTTTTCAATTAAGATCTTGGAAAAAATTTGATTATCAAAAATTTTTGGTCGAAAATGTACAATTTTTTGCATGTAAAAATTAAAAATATTTTAGAAACTTATTTTTTATCTATTTACTAGAACTATTTAAATTAAAAAAATAAGTATTTAGAATTTAGATTCTTAAGGCTTTTTTTATCCTCATATTTATTTATGAGCTTTTCAAATAAGTTTACTTTAACCAAAATGTCTAATATTAGCAGTTTTACATAATGTTATTTTTTTAAAATAAAGAATAAATGGTTATGCACAAAACAAATTCAATACATTTAATCAATAAATAATAAAGACTTCAAAATAATTTTTAATATTTTAATATAAAACTTACGTTTTTAGCATTTTTAAATCTTTTACCCTGGTAACAATAGAAGACTTTGTTGATACTTGCATATATTTTAAATATTGTGCAAGCAAATAAATCCGTTAAACTACAAAGTACTTACTTTAAAAAATTATCTGAGCAAAACAATTCTCAACATCAATCTTGCTTTCTCCATAAGTAATAATAAAACCTCGTAATACTCCTGTTCTATAGAATACAATCATTTCAAAGTTTTAATGTTTCTATAAACAATATTATGAAATATAAGTATAATTATGATTTGATTATTATATTTCCAATAAATTTCATGGTATGAAATATTTTTAATCATGTTACATAAATATTGAAGTGAATTTCATGCTTCATGATAATTTATATATGTACATATAAGACAAATTATAGAATTTTTTTGGAATAATATTAAACTTTATTGTTTCTTTATCTAATTATTAGATTAAATGTCATATATATATATATATATATATATATATATGTACAGAGTAATTGATTTATTAATGTCTCATTAACCAGGCAATGCAATTACTGATATCTATTTAATCAGGAGTATATTGGACCATCGTGATTAATAGCAAATGAGAGTATTTATGTCTTATAAGTCTGATATTATTATTTTGACTAGAAATAAATGGATGTAAGGATCTTTGGTAGAAATAATTAGCTAGACATTAAATTAATTGCATCACATCCTGTTCTACAGTAGAGAATAACTTAATGGTAGTTTACCATCTTGAATTATTAAATGTCAATTAAATTAAACTTCTGGTAGTTTTTAATGTATTATTCATGTTTAGGTTTTCATAATAGATGGTACGTAATGAGATTTATCATCATAAATTCATAAAATTTATATATATTTTTTGTAATTAGTACGTTTCCCTGTAAAACTTCCATCGATATTTTTTCTTTCAATATTTATAAAAATATAT
>JAPDSC010021638.1:86686-120064 GCA_026290005.1 Latrodectus geometricus | reverse complement strand
GAGACATCATTTTCAGATACTTTTGAAATTTCTTTAATAAATTTACCATGGTACTTATTTTGCTTTTCAATTAAATTATGTAGAACTATATTTTTAATTCAATTCTATACGGAAAGTTTCAAAAATCATCATGGATCTAATGTTAAGTTACTCCTGTATCATTTGGTAAAGAATGATTATCAACGATAAATATTTATCAAATGGTACAGATATTATCAGGAATTACAATACTAATTAATCTTCGAGTGTATTCTTCTGTAATTTTATAAATCATCTAAAAACAGTAATACGAGATGAAAAGTCATTTTCAAATGCTCAATGGAAACGTTGAAAGCATTCGTGATTTAATCTAATTTTAAAATCATAGAATTATTATGTTCTCACGTTAACTCCCATTTTGTGATCCTGTCTTAAATATATTTTACGTTAAATTACTAGCAGTAGACAGGTAAAAAATTGATTGCTTGACTAAAATGTCGCATATTTTCAAACCCAAATATCAATTTCTCGTTTATGAGCTTCTTTAAAGTTCAGAGTGACCTTCTTTATCAATAAATTATTATCTGTTGTAAGGATCTTTTAAAAATTACAAACTTTTTATGATTTTTCATTGAAAAAGTAATTTAAATACAATTTTTCTCAGGAAGTAAAATGATTTTCATGAAAAAATGTTTTTTTAAGCAAGTTTTTTCCTTATTGAAAATTTGCTTGAAAAATCAAGCTTACATCAAAACAAAGATAAGTGAAGGTGTGTGAATAAATTACAAGCATTTTGAAAATACAATTTTAATTAATTTTTTTATTTAGATGTATATATAATTTTTAATGTGTAGTTTTATCTTCCAAAGTCTTAAAAATGTTGAATGAAACGTTAGATTGAATGGAAAGATGAAACTCCAGCTTAAGTTATACTTTATTTAATGGACAACTTTGAGAAGAGACTGATTATATGATTTGTGATAATAAAAAAGTGTAATCCTATATACCAGTCTTTTTATTATAAATGCATATAAAATGATAACATGAGGTAGTTTTATTATGAGGTAGTTAATATGGAATCCATGTCCTCCATAGTAACTTCTTCGGAATTTTCACAATGTCTCTAAACACTATGCACCCTTGTATCATTCGGTTCCTTAGTGAATCATAATTGCACTACCTTACAGTAGTCCTACTTCATTTTAGTAAAGCATTCCTTATAAATTTAGTATGATTCTATTATTCCTATCACTATATTTATATATTATCTATAACTATCTTTATATGTATTCCTTAATTTCCATTCTAACAGAAAGTACCAAAAAACCAAAAGATAAAACACATTATCTGCTTCCAATATTCAATAATGACACAAATAAATTTATAGCCATATTCTTCATAAAAATAATCCTCTCTTGTCCGGAACCCCTCTAGACAAACTAAAATTTAGAGACAAAAGTGCTTAATTTTGAATAGTAAACTTATATAATCTTAAACAATTATTTTTAAATCGAAATTTGCTAAAGATTTCATGTAATCTCAAAAAAAGCCTTATGCAAGCTGGCGTAAAATAATATTTATATTATTATAAAACAGGGATATTATGATTATATCTTTTAATTTTATTGAAAAAGTATATCTTGCAAGTGAAAAATTCATTTAGATATTATTTAATATAAAAATTAATAAAATTAATACGTGTCTTACATAGCGTGTTAACTTATCAAGTCAATAATTTATAAAAAGTCCTTCCGCAATTTCTTTAAAATTTGACAAAAAAGAAATTAGAGTCATTCTAAAATCTTTGAAAATGTGCTTTACCAAACAATTGCATAAAATCTTTGGGAATGCCACAAAAACACATTGATATCCAACACTAAAACAGTTCTAAAAAGGAAGAGCTTACCAATGTTTCCATTTTAGTGGAGCTCTTTTCTTTACGGTCCATTTCTCTCTTTAATGTTCAACTCCTAAGAATATTGTCATTTGAACGTAAAATATGCTATAAAGAAATTTTTCATTCCAGTGCAACGTTCAATGATACTTCTGCCTAGCATGTTGAATGTTTTATGAAAAAATACCACTTAACAACAAGTTTGTAAACGCCAACTACTAAACTAGAAATAAAATGATCAGATAGGCTGTCTTATAGGAGCTTTTATAACACCAGGATTTATTAAAAAGGCACCATTTGTCATCAATGTTAAAATATTTTACAGTCCCCATATAAGTAGCTCTATGACAGTATTAAGAATTAAAGTTAATTTACTGATAAGGAAAGTACGAGGTATAAAATTTGTGTATGAACTAAAAATGAACAAGTGAAAACGTTTATTTCATTATATGTTTCCCTAATTAAAGCCGATTTAGATAAAATACACTAGTCATCATAAATTAAGGAAAAGTCACAAAAATGACGATAATGTAAAAGTTATGCGTGGAATTTAATTAAACTTATAAGCTTTATACTACGCATAAGAAAGCACAAAACAAACTAAAAAAACACCAGAGGGTGTTAAAATCAGCAGAGGTATGCAACGAACAAATGGGAGGTTAAGTTTTTATAGGAAAAGTTAATTTAATATGGGGTATGATATTCCCCAGAGGCAATACAGCGCATACATCGATGTATGATGCCCTCAATTATGCGGTCTATTAATTGTGTAGGAAGTGCGAGCCTTGCTCTTCTAAAGCAGCTGA
Organism: Latrodectus geometricus; assembly: GCA_026290005.1. Classification (NCBI taxonomy): domain Eukaryota; kingdom Metazoa; phylum Arthropoda; class Arachnida; order Araneae; family Theridiidae; genus Latrodectus; species Latrodectus geometricus. The sequence goes on along the minus strand of JAPDSC010021638.1, from coordinate 117,385 downwards.
AAGCGTGATTAGATTTCTAGGATGGGAATTAAGAACCAGCTACACGTCATCATAGAGTTTCCCAAAAATAATCGATTGGGTTAAGGTCCGGTGATAGAGTAGGCCACAGGATCCTCTCAATTGTTTCTTGCTCAATATAAGCATCCTGGATGCGAGCCCTATGTGGTTTCGCATTATCACCCGGTAGCACGAAAACATCACCTAGTGCACCGTCATGAGGGCGCACATAAGTATCCAGGATGTTATCTTTATAGGCATGAGCATAAGCATTTCCACGGGAAAAACATGAAAGACCGCGTTCACTCAAAGAGATACCACCCCAAACAAAGACGCTGCCGGAACCATATGCATTTCTTTCACTTATGTTTGATGGATAAAAACAAATTCCACATTCTCTCCATTTGGAAAGCACGTGGAATTCATTTTCATGCGCTTATTATCACTTACGAACATAAAACTGGTATCATCCGTATGTAGAATAGCCCTCCTTTGATCATGCATCCAGTGGACACGTTGACGTGCCTATTGCAAACGTTTTCACCCATGTCACGACGTGAGCGGGACAAATGACTGTTCGCCGCCTGGCATAAAGAAGTTCGTGAAGTCTTAGACATACGGTTGATTTGAATACCAACCTTTTGGAGCTTGCAGAGAGTGAATAGTTGAGTTCAGCTGGTGTTGTGGTTCTATTCCTTCGTGTGAATAATGACAAATATTTATCATCGGCACTCGTGATAGGACGTAGCCATCCTTGCATAAAATCCAGGATACCGAATTCGAGGCTAGAAATTGTTGCTGATGTCTATGAATAATAATCGGACTATACTTCAGCCATCTAGCCATTTCTGTCTAACTTTATCCTGCCTCTAGTCTCCCAATAGCTCATCATTGAAATTGCTAGGTCAAATGATACTTTTACGCCATTGTTACAATTTCTCTATATTAGATTTCTAAATCTCGGACACGAAGTGACAATTACCACCTTGCTCTGAGACATCCCTTTTTATACTCCACACAAATGACGTATCTCAACAGCAGCACCATTATTTTGCATAATGTCATATTTTTTAGCTTCTTTTACTTGCCAACATATTCAAATTTCATTGATATTGGCTTACATTTGAGAGTTTTCGCTTTTTTGTGATTTTTCTTTTATTTTTGGTAATTAATGTATATTTTTTAAGAGGCAAGAAATAAATTTCAAATCTTAAAGTTGATTTGGTTGGCGAATTTAGTGTTAATGAATTTAATGCCCTTCAGCTCTTCATTTTAATGTTTGTGGTTTTGACCTTATCAAGCGAATTGTTCGCAATAGTTTAGTATTCACTTTAAACTGCAGACCCTTTCCAAATTAATTTTCTTTTGCAAAAGTTCTGAAATGTTGCAAATATACTAACCAACTTTACTTTAGATCGTAAGCAACCATATATCAGACATCAAGTACATCATATATTTCGTTGTCACTTTATTACTGATATTAAATTAGAATAATGTGTATACAAACTGTCACTTATAATTAATCATGAAAGTTTTCTCCTTTTATGGATAAATACATGCCTTGATATCTCATTTATAATCGTTCGTTTATTTCTGACACACAATAAAATTTTTCAGTGACAAAATTAATTTTATTGAATTTATTATACAATCATCGATTAAAATCTGAATGCAAGGTAATTAATTGTTTCCAATTAATTACATTATATAAATTAGAAATATTTATAATCATTTAAGCATATACTGAGAATATAATATTTTTCATTAATATTTATCGTATAAACTTATTACAGTATACTTACATTACATCGCGAATGAAATTTCTAGCCAAATACAATTGTTTTGCACTATAAACAGCATTCGATTTTACTCCATATTTGTATATCTGTTTATTTTTCTATTGCTTTTATAAAAAAATCAACATATTTGAATAAAAGCTTTAAACATAAAAAACATCCTCCTGAATTTGAATAAAGTTTAAAATTTCGAATAAATTCCTTGGTTGTTCTGGTCGTGTTTCAATAAAGTAAACCACGAAATTTACCAATAAAAATGTAGACGAGAGGAGTTTTTGCCATAAGTTTCTGTCTAGAGTTAAATTTCAAAGATAAAATTTGAACAAGAAATCTTAAAATCTCTTCTGTAATTCGGTGAAAGTATTTGTTGCCATCTGAGTTAAAATAAACTTATAAATATGTTTATATTCTTAGAAATTTTCGAAATAAAGTTAATACTGGTATCAGGATTTTTACTCACGAAGGAATGAAGCATGTATTAAGAACATAATAATTCATGAGAATTCTTTATTTATTCCTTTTCTATTTTAAGGAAACATGATCTTACAATAATAATCATAACATCATTGTCTTATTCTTTTATTCAGTTTTATTTTTTATCTTTTAAATTTCTCATAATCATAAAATGTTTAGTTTTTATTTTCCTTCATACTGATAGGAAAATAAAATAATCTCCTTTATTTATATTATTTTTATTATCTCGAATAAAATTATATACTTTAAAGAATTAGATTAACTTCTTCCCCAGTAAAGTAATTTAATTTTGTTGTTATTGTATTTTGACATATAGGATTTTAATTTTAATATTTATACGCAATTTTTTGGAATATCAAGTAATTTACTTTTTGTAAAAAAGCTTATTTTTGGATCAGTCTCCCATATAGTTATATAAAGCAATTTAGAAATCAATATGGAAATTAGAATTTTATAAAAATAACACTAACAAGAATATAATTTTATTAAATTGATTCAGAAAAAGGATTATTTAATTCTCTTATCATTTATTCAGCTTTTAAATAAAAGTCGAATGAAATCGCAAAGTGTACTAAATTCTTCAAAAAGGTTGATATACTAAAATAAAAATTAAATTAATGATTACGATTATAAACCGGAAAGATATATATTTTAACTCTTATTTATTAACTATTAAGTGGTTGTTTCTTTCGTTACAGTTGAGATCATGTGTATGTTCACTTTATTTCACTTATAATTGGTCTGTGAGTTAAATAAATTATTGCTTTCACTAATAATGCTGAATATACAATTTTGTTTTCCAATGAAAAACAAGTAAATTTGTCAGTTGGATTAGTTCTACAATGAGTAATTTTGTTGAATATCTTATTGGAATTGATTATTTTATATATTATTGGAGATTTTATCTTTTGATACTGCTACTTATTAATCATTAAACAAAAATAAATTTATTTCATGTAGCATGCAAAATACATTAAATATTAATATTTGATAGTTTCTGCAAGCAATAAATAAATCATTTTATGTGTTTGTAACTATTTAAAAATATAGTGTGCATATATTTTTGTAGATCCTATTCATTAATATTTAATAAAAAAAAGTTGGAATACTGACTTACGAAAATTTCGTTTTTATTTCTCAGAATTTAAAAATCATTTAGTCACGTTATTAATGCATTTTTGTGAAAAACGTCGTATGTACACACAATATGAAATTTAAATCTTGGGAACCTTACATACAAAGTATATAATATTTTAAAAATTCTTCTGTAGAAATCAGTCTTTTTATAAAAATTTCCAACAGATTTTATTTGCGTTACATTGATTGTAACAACACAGAGATAACAATAGTTTTAAGTGATTTCCAATGAATTTCAGCAATGAGCATGTTGACATAAGTCGTTTAACCATAGTTTTGAAAACGTAGCATCATTTTCGTCTGATGACTCGTTCGATTTGAATTAAAAATGACTTTGAAGAACATTTTGCTTAAAACTTTAATTGTTTCAAATACACGAAAAACATAACATCTGTGACTTGAAATCTTTGAAAATCGAACTTAAAAATATTGTTGAAGTTAATTTTGTTAATGAACCGATTCCATACGTAAAGATCAAAGCATCGCTTTCAGAAGCTATGTTTCATTGATTGGAGCGATTAACATCTTGACAATAGAACAGAAGAAAAAGGAAAATAAAAAGGCAAGACAAAATATCCACTTTATGGTTAGTTTAAATCGGCAAGGACGATTTAAATGTTTTTATTTTAAAAAACTATTTTTGTTGAAATTTTTTTTAAAACTTTTTTACTTGAATATACAGTGTGTTATGGAGAAAACATTATTTCTATTCAGAGTGTAAATAAATTTAGTTCGATAGAGGTATATGGAATATGGTAGTACGTAAAAGTAGTACAAGTTATGGAAATACGTAGAAATATATGGAAAATGTATAAAGAATTAAATTGTTGTAAGAGCTTGGAGAATTACTAGTAAAACAAAAATGTTTAGCAAATCAGCAATATTTTTTAACTTAATTTTTTGTATGCGATAAGCTATATTTTTTACATTATCTTTCAACAGTAACTTTAAGTTAAAAGGCAAAACACATTAATTTATGGTTTACATATACATTAATTGGAAGACATATTTGTATTTAAAAATGAAAACGTTGAACATAAAAGTATTTTGTTGTAATTAAAAGCAAACACAATAATTTCATTCTTTAGAAACTTCAATTATTGAATAAGATACATTTGTAAATGTTTGTAAAAATTCTGAAGATTCTTTTCTAAATTTTAATCAGGAACATTGTTTATTAGCAAAGAAAATTTATGAATTTACACCACTTAAATTACCATTATTGAAACAAAGGAGAATTTCGATCAACTAGTTCAAAGGAAGTGTTAATTTTTATTGTTATTTAATGTTTAGCGAATGAAACAATTATCGTTCTTGAGTAATATGTAAAATTCTTTTCAATGCACACTTTAATCGATTATTTGGGTTTCTAATTAACATAATATCTTTTATTGGATGAACATGTTTAAAAGAGAAAGTCTTAGAAGTGTAGTGCCATTTTAAGCACATAAAGAATAAAAATATTCTCTTGTGGAGAACAATATGTATCAGAAGTGCGTAGAAATCGATAAATATATAACAATTCAAAGAAGAAGAAATTATATCTCCAGATTAATCAGATCATACTGCAAAAAGATATATGTGACTACTTGGCTGAAATGGACTATTTAAATTCAAATTTATATTTACCAAAACTTTTTAATCTGGAAGCTGAAGAATAAGATTTTAAAGGCTCTATAGGACTTTCATTTTTATTATTGTAAACAAAGTAAGAATTTATAGTTTTTTTTGTCATTTTTCAGTGAAAATGATAGCTTAATACGTTGTAAATTATACAATATATTTTAAAAAGCTTAATTTAAATTATCCCGCTATAATGAGCCTTAATCAAAAAGGATACTTGTATAAATTATAAAAACAATTTATTAATATTTTATTACAAATAGTTTTATCTTCTCGATGATGAATTACTGATCATAATTTTAGCATTGAAGAACAATTCACATTTATTCTCGTTTTTCTCATATTCTCAAAAAGACTTTTAATAGTTTTTAGTTGATAGTCATTTGTTAATAAAATTCCATATTTTTAAGTTAAAATCACTACAATATTTATTTTAAATACAGAATTGATTCTTGATATAAGATATTTAATCGGTTCTCAAACATTGTTTCTTTAATAGAAAAGAGCAAACAGTCAGTTATTCTTATTTATTGTAAAATTTGATTAAGATTTATATTATGATGTCACTCTCTAACATTCTTTAAATTTGACACATTTGAAATTCTCCAGACACAGTTTACTTCTAGTAACAGCAATCCCCAATAGTAATTAAATACCATGAAGCAATGTAAGTTTATTCCCCCACCAAAACTTTTCAAATAAAAAAAGTTTGTTTAAAATTACTTCTCAATTTATATCGGACAAAATTTAATCAACCGGTGAGCAAGAGTTATAGAGATTAATCAAGAACTTCATTTAAACAAATGGTTAAATGAATTGAGGGCAAGTTAGAAGTTTAGGAGCTTTAAAGTTTTTAGTTACATTTCGAATCAGCTAAAATAATAGGATATTGTGACTGCAAAATATATAAATTTATTTGAGTAAGTACTGTGAAAAATAAAAATGTAGTGGATAAAATTTTAAATATTATGTGGCTATGAACCAATCAGCTTATAAATCATTTTTATTAAAAATTTGTGAATTCTTTAAATATCTTTACTGAATCACAAAAATAATTAATTTACAATAACCCACAAGAAAAAAAAATATTTTATGATTGATTCAAAGGGAAATGCGAAACATATTTTATATCGTTGATAACTGTAACATAAAATCTGTTAAATCAATTGAAAATTTAATAAACTATAAACATACCTATAGCACAAATATTTTTTTCCAATGGCGGGCACTTAGGTGATTAACCCCTTTTTAGCCACAACAAGGCCGGAAACTGCTACTCATTTATCGTTACTCGGTGGGCACCTGTGAATCAAGTCACGGAGGCGAGTAGCACTACCCAAGTCACACCACTACACACCCGTTTATAGGGTGGGCCAAATTCATCCATTATCAGAGGAAAGGACGAGAAACACATAGGAAGAGAATGTACATCCATGCCCGAGCCGGGATTCGAACTCAGGTCCTCCCCATCCGTAGCCAGTTATGCCAACCACTAAACAGGTTGGGCGGCACAAATATTTCCTTAACAAAAGTAATTATATATTTTTGAAATTATTCTCTATTTTTTTGTACTTAAAACCTAGATTCTTACCTGACTTTATTTTCAGACGTGTGATGGACAGAAGATTTAATTTGAATTAATTAAAAAGAAGAAAATTGTACACTTATTGAACGGATGAAGAGATGCTTACTTGGTCCATAAGCGTACAATCTTATCCTTATCCTAAGAGTGAAGTCGTGCTGGTAATTTAACGATTTGCACTTTGGTATTCAATTCAGCAATTTAGGGGTTTGATTCCAAACCGGGTGTTGCATGTGCCTTAATTCAGAATCAACATCAAACCCGCATTCTTAGTTGGATTAGTAATCGTGGAAATCTAGAGAATGGAAAATGATAAATCTAGAAGTATACAGAAAAGATTCATAAAATTTCTTCAGCATAACTAAAGGTTTGGTCAGATTTCATCTTTTCCCAGAGGATGATTAGGTTAAAGTTTTGAGCATAATGATTATTAGGTTAAAGTTTTGAGCATAAAAATTTAGGTTACTTATTTTTAGGTTAGGTGGGCATACTTTTTAAAATTTCCGAGTGTTCACTTTCTCATATCATCTATTGGCAAAACTTAGAAACCTTAGATTTTCCAAATTTTTCAGTTGATAATATATATCTCGAAATAGTATATGTAAATGCTTGTGCTAGTTACATCTTTGCCAGATTAAGAACTTCAGTATTTTTATATTTAAAACTTCTAAATCAATAGTGTAATATTCAATTACATATTTTTATAAACTTTACACATACTATTGCGTAATGTGACAGACACTTTAAATACTCAATCATTATTTTGTCCAAAAAATCATAGCAATCAAAAAACATAGCAACAAAATCATAGCAATACTTTACTTTTTAAACTTTCAAAGCAAATTATTGAATTTAATCATAAAATAAAAAATGCATGTATATGTTAGTATTATTTACAGAATTTCTCTTTGACCACAAACTTCCGGGTCTTGATATTCGAAATCTTTGGTTTCATTCTGTTATCTTCGATATGGGTGCTTAGTTACGGAGATAATAATGAGAAATTTATTTTTAAAAACACATACTTGAATTAAAAAAAATTATCATTAGTTCTTTCAAATATAATATTTTCCCTCCTAAAACACACAACGATATTTATAATAAATTAAAAACAGTTATTTAATAAATTTATCTCTTAAGGGTTTATTGTAAATGTACTTTTGTTTCGTAATCATATAAAAGCATTTCTTTTAAACTAGAGATTTTATAAGCTTCTTATTGATTTAAAAATAAACTTTCATGTTTTGTTTTGATTTTATACTGAGAAATAAATCGGTATGTATAACAAAAAGAAAAAAATAGAACAAGTTTCCATTTCAATAGATGATCGCTTTGAAGAAATTATAGAATATTTAGCAATTTATTGAAATCTTTTTTAATCACCTGATATATTAAATTTCAATATTTTTCTTAAAATAAACTTTTATTCAAAAGATAAATAGTTTTTTAATATTCAAATTTTTAAAATAGCCTTTTGTAATTAAAATTAATGAATTCATTGTTTCCAATGAAGAATAGTTATTTTGAGTATTTATTGAAAAATTATTTTAACGCATCGAAATCTTGCATACTTTTACTTTCAAAATTGAAAATTGGATTAAAAATTTAGGTAAAATTTCTATAAAAATAAGGAAACAACTTTTTTTTGAACATAAAACTTATCTTAAATTTTTTTAAGCTTGCGAAACCAAACGTAACCAGAATGTCTGTTTTTGATGTCTTACCTTAAATGTTTTCTACAGCTTGTTCCAAAAATTCAGTTGAAAAATACTTTATACCCCAATTTACTTGTTGTTCTAAGCGCCTTTGTTATTTGATATGAATAATATGTTTTTCCTTTGAAATTTTAGGTGATTTCAGAATTTTAATCACAAAATTTAAGAAAAAGAACTTTTGAAATTATAGTTTTAAAAATTAAAAAAAAATCAAATATGATAAATTTAACTTTTGGAATAGCAACTATCTTAACAGAGAGAGGGGAAAAATAGAGAAAGACAGCAATGTAATTTAAAATTAATTTATACAAATTTTATTGGGAGGTTTGTAAAAAGGCACAACACATTATTTTTGCCAATTATATTTTTTAAAATTATATTACACATATAAAATATCCGAATTCGACTACAAAATTTCATTTTCTAATTTTTTGATTATAAAAGAGATACTCTACTATATTCAGAGTTTCTTAGATAAAAGTATACATGCTACACATGTGCAGAGCAGAAAGAAATGGCAACACTCCATAATTGAATTTCATTCCATATATTAAACTTTTAATTGAGTTATTTCTTTTTCGCATATAAAACTGTTTGCTGAGTATATTTCTTTTTTGTTTCAGATTTTATAGTTTGAGTATTGCTTCAGAATGGAAAATCTGTCATTAATTTATTTCAATTTAATTGTATTTTTATTTGCTTCAATGTAACATCAAAATAACTGTTCTGCTTAAAGATCATGATCTGTCACAACCTTAAAATTTTTCGAACAGTTTACTTTGATTCAGAATAATCTTTCTCTTTTATTTTTTTAAATAATTTCATTTGATAAAAGAGGAATTAAAGATAGAACATTTAAAGTACAAAGCAGTTTAAAATACACATATACAATTTTGTTTATCTATGATATTATAACAGAGCTATTGTTAAAGCCAAGTTGGAATCTTAATGGTTTGTGCTTTGTCCTTTAGTTCAACAAATAATGAATTCAACAACCATCTCAGCCATAAATGGTTTTATACATATATATAGCTTTAAGAATACATTTTAAGTCGTAACTCAATAAAGAACTATTCTTCTTGCACAAAAAGTGACGGTAGAGCGTAAAGCAAAGCATAGACTAGTGCATGTTGGTTAATGCTATGAAAACATTACGATTATTTGAATATCATATGATCACAATTTATTTTGCTTTCAATTTGATGAATTTAATATGTGTTCCTTAAATATGAATTTACTGACATAATCAGCTGACGGTTTTCTATTAGGCATGTTTATTAAAAAATCAAACAATCAAGGGTGTGTCCTTCTTCAAATGATATGCATGAGTAAACAATGACAGCCGAATGAAATGCAGAAAAGTTCTAATCATTTACATAAAAAAAACATTCTTATTTTCTGCATATTTTGCATTAAAAAAAGATGCTATGATCGATAATTTTCTTTCACATTACAAGTCTGTTTCTGATGTTTCCAAAAAGAAAGCATTTTTATAATATTATCGTTGGCATCAAAATGTCAGTGCAGCTATATAGTTTTTCATAAACCTATTATGCAAAGTTTTGAAGCAGATAACAATTTTCTCTCTCAAAAAAGAGGCACCTTGAATATGGTGAATATATATATTCCTCGTTTTTTTCCGCTGAATTACTATCGCTTCAAGAGTTTGAAAAATTACAGAAATATTCATAAGCGAAGCAGTGAATGAAAAAGAATGTGAATAAATCGCTTTTAGGTTCTGCTACTGACTGCTGTTTGAAGGCTTCTCTTTGAGTAGCATTTTATCCTCAAAAGCAGTCTTTCAATAAAAAAAAAATAGTTCAATGCGCATTTTCTTCAGAAATATAGCAAGCTTCACCACTTAAGTAAATTCAGTTAAGCCCTTAGGAAATATGTATGTATACAATGTCCTTATTTATAAACACACATATTCATATATAAATGTATATGTGTGCACCACATATATAAATGCGTATGCATACTTATTTATGTATTTGTATATAAATATATTCATGTGTGTGTAATGTATTAAATATTTTCGTAATGAAATCAATATCTATCTATCTATCTATCTATCTATCTATATATATATAATTGATTAGTTGAGCAAAACTGAAAATATTTGTTGATCATGATTATCTATAAATGTTAATTTATAAAAAATAAAATTTTGATAAATTTTAAGATAAAAAAGATCCAAAATGTGAACAATGTCCCTTTATCAAATATACTTTTCTTCTACTTCAAAAAGGGTAATTACTTTCAAATTGTCACAAAAAATATTCGGTAGATAAATAAAACATTCAGTTCAACACATTACAAAGGAAAACATGATATACATATGTACTCATAATTTCAAAATTTGAAATATTTAAAATTAATTAATCATTTGAAATATTCAATTACATACAAGTGGTTTTATTTATAATATAGATCTCTAAGTGTAATAATTGTTTTGACCCCATAAATGTTTTTTATCATTTTAATAATAGTTTTTTTATGTATTTGAGGGAGTTTTAATCGCAATTTTAAACTTCAGCTTTATTAATGCTAATGCATTCATATTTTGAGAAAAGTACCACGAATGTACATTAAAAATATTGTTCTAAATATAATTTTAAAAACTTAAATATTGTTTTAATTCATATCTATTTATTTCTCTTATTTCAAAAATATTTTTTTATGAAAATACAAAACTGAATAATTTAAATATTTTATTTATTACATAAAATGCAACAATGCATTATAGATTACCTCATTACATTGTTGCTCTTAATTAAAAAAAGACATTTGTAGTGGCTAAAAAAAGAAATTTTCTGCACATTCATGCTTTGAAAAAATATGCTTACAATATATACTTAAAAATAATTTAATAACAACAATCATTTGGAAATATGAAAATTACTTTAAATATTAGATTTCTATTTTTAATTTAGCAAGATATATTTTATTGTTATATAAAAAGAAAGATAATATTTCAATCATAAGTAAACATTCTATTTACAAAGAATATAAAAAGAGAAACGTAAATATTCATATTTGTATTTTCCTTATGTTTTTCATTTAAAATATTTAAATTCGATTCTCTTGTGCGAATTACGCTCTACCATCGTCTACCGTGCAAGTGTAAACATATTTATCACAAGAATAAATGGTGATAAAATACTTGTTAGACTAACAAAAAAAATTGAGACTTGAGTTTTTCCCTCAATTTTAAATTAATATAATACATTTTAATATAAAATAAGCATCCTGTGTCAGAAGTTGTTTTCTTTCAAAATTCCTCGTCGTCTAAGTTGTTATGTTTGAATATGTTTGTATAACAATATTTTAATCGTTTAATCGTAATTATTAACATTACATCTTCTATGTTTTCATAGAATTTTTTCATTATGTTGTAAGCACTTGATACTTTGAGAATGGTATATGCGGACTCAGAATTTTGAAAAATTCTATGGTTGATAATTTTTAAATTCGTTTTTTTTATCATATCTGAAATAATTTAAATTAAACTCAGTTTTTATTCAAAGTTTCTTCTCTTTCCAAAACAAAATTTCCAAAACATTTCGTATGACGCAGTTAAAATTTAAAACATTAAAAACAATTTTTTGCATAAAAACTATCCGGGTACCAATTGATAACTTAAAGCGATTTAGAAGAAGTGTTGGGGAATAAAGTGATTAGGGCTGTGAACAGATTCACCAGAGATTATTTTTTTACTTCTTTCGAAATTAAATTAAAAAATAATTCAATAGAAACTTAGTCAAATTTTAATTTTAAATAAATAGCTCAACTTGGCTTTATGGTGTCTTTAACATTATCAAAATTTTAGAATTTTTTTTTGCGATGATAGAATAAATACCACGATTAATTCCAGTTTCTATGTTTCTTAATATTCAGAAAGAATAAAAAAAGAATAATATTCAGAATATATGTTTCCTGATACATGAACATATTTATATGTACTTATCTAAATAATATTTAATTAGTTTCTTACATTCGTTAGTGTCATGTACCAATGATAACACCGTATAAAAAATTTTCAATTGTAACTAATTAAAATATTAGAAGAAATAAAATAGAGATGAAGGAACAGTCAACTATAAATGTGTAATACAACTATGTTTATTATATTTGTTAAATATATATATCAACAAAATATTTTAAACTATCATCGCATATTTATTTTAAGCAAAATAAATTTTATAAGAATGAAAGATTTTACATTTTATACATTTTTAAATAATTAGAGTAATGTTAATAAAACTTTCATCACACCTTGACATTTTAAAAATAAATTTTTAAAGAGAACTTGAATGACAAGTTTTTTAAATTTTATGCCATTTGGCCTTTTAAGCAGCGTAATAAAAATATATTAGAAGACATGGGAAAATTAATTAAGACACAAAATTTAATATCTCGTTTGCCTGTCAATTTTATGGTTAAAATATATTTTTGGTTTTGTACAAACTTTGTTTTGAAAAAATACAAGTAAATAATCTCATAGGGACAGAGAATGCTGAGGAAAGGATAATATCGTGTTTGACTTCAAATACATTTTTCGGTTTAAATATATTTTCTTGCAGTCTTCAATTGAAAAAAATATTTTGAAAATTTATATTTTTTAAAATGTTTTTGAAATACACAAATAAATATCAAATTTATAGTCATCATGTGTATTTGTAGAGAGAGAAAAGTTACAGCAAACTTTAATCTAAAAATTCTTTTAAATTATTAATATTTTTTGACAACTCGTAACCTAATAGTTTGAAATCGCTGTAAGGCTATTTTGAGTATACCTTATTTATTTACTTTTAGAGGACTTTTAATAGATGTTGAACTGTATTCGCTTGTGTAAAAACAGAATATATTTGAAAAACTCATAATTATTTCATATCTACAAACTTGGATACAAAAAGCAAAAAAACACAACATACGTCTCCTTTTGAGTAACAAGAATTATAATCAAACTTGAAACTTTTCATTTTGAATCATATGGCTCTATCTCTAGAGCATGGTAAACCAATATTATTTATTACTTTTGAAATGCATAGAAATTAATTTTTGAGTTAAACCTTTTGAAGGTTTTTGGTACTGGGTAGGAAATTAACCAACTCTGCTTTTTTTAAGACTTTTATTATCCATTGCGTGTATTTGTCTTTCAAGAAAATTTTGTATACTTAATTTTACCGTTTCTCGCTTTGTAAGAGAGGAAAAACCCGGAAAATTGCCAAGCAATCACCACAGAACTTATCACGAAGAAAACATAAGTTCATATCTCATAAATCAGCAATAGTAGGAATACAATACGAGCTATTTTACTTTAAACAGTGCATTTTTAATAGCATGTATCAGCAAAACTTCTTTAAAGGCTTTTTAATATATTACTAAAAACTCTTTTCTCAAGTTATGAAAAAATTAAATAGGAAATAGATAAAAAACACGTTATTTCACCGTACAAGTTTTCAAGTTCTTTCTTTCTATTTCATTTTAATGGAAACGAAATTATGTCGATTTCAATATAACTTTAAACAAAGCATAATTGCTCTCGTGACAAAAAAATAGGAAGTATATATAACAGTAATGCTATTTTTTAAAGCACAAAATGTCTGATAATACATTTTTAATCTACACGTTACTAACATTATAGCTATTTCAAAACGGAAATGTGCGTGTTTACGTAACATTAAGAAAGTAGAGTAATATAATAAGGTTATTACGTAAAGATAACACACGGTATATGATAATCTAAGTTCCTTGAAAATTTATGTTGGAAACATTATTTGCTAAAAGGTATTTTCCAAACAAACTAAATAAATGTATATATTTTATTTTTTAAGCGACTCTAGTTCTCAATTCGAATTTTTCAGTGCGCAAATTAATAAGAAAAATCAATAAAAAATTTATTACTTCTTTATTTTGAATATTTTATCAATAACTTCTCCGTTTATTGCAGAACTTAACTTTCGTTGTGAACTTAGAAAATAACTATCGGATTTTGCATTCAATTAAAACAAAACTATCAACAACAATTTAAAAATTTATAGCTTTTTAATCATGAAATATTTATATTTTATATTTTTTATAAAAGATTCTTTTGTCAATTTATACCATAAGCAAATAAAAATAATCATGTTGCTGTGAATCTCTCTTTAATTTTTTTAATAATTATTTGATGGAAGAAAAGGTGGTTAATTTTGTGAAATAATTTTTAAACAATGTTTTGTTTTATTTAGAATATGAGCTTTGAATATTATGCTTGGAAACTTATGTTAGAAATTGTAGTTCAAGATTATTTTTTGAAACATGACATTTTTCATTTTCTGTTTTGAATTTTATATAAATATTTTCTTTTATCTGATTCGTAACAAAAACAAATGTAAAGAACAAAGTGTTGCTGCTATAATTTTTAATATTTTTATATTAATGAGAGAGATAGTTAACTTCCACGAGGAATTGCTTCAAATGTTACATAGCATGGTTGTATTACTTCTAGCGAAACTTATGGGTCTTTTCATTGAAACTACCTGTTCTTTTTTTTATTAAAAGTACCTGTTAAATTGTTTTTTTTACTACATTCTTTTCTAGGAATCACCAAGCACTCCTGACAAAAATAACAAAATTTATTCAAATAAAAATGTTTTATGACTCATTAACACCTGTCAGTTTTTTAATAAATTAAAACATTTAAGTAAGTTATGCTCTGTGATAAAAAATAAAATTTAATATTTAATAAAATGTCAACACATGAGTTAAATTCTAAAAGTAAATGTTTACCATAAAATAAATGCTTACAATTTAATATTTATTTAAAAATGTATAAAAAAGCAAAAAAAAATGATAATAATAAAGTTTATGATTTCCTTTTTATTTTCTAACATGCTTAAGTATTGAAAAATATACTACGAATGTGTTTTTCGTATATATTTTCTTACAATATGGTGTGAATTAAAATATTTCAAAGTCAATATAATTTCGATTCTTTTTTCCGTATTAGTTTTTTCTTTTTTATTATTTAACGGTTTTTAAATATTACATTTAAATTTTATCGGATTATTAGATGAATTTTATTAAAATAATTACTTTGATAAAAATTTTGAACAATTATTAGCTCTAATTTATAGATAAACGTGTACTAGTGATAGGTTCACTCTCTTTGGAATGGAATGTCCCGATTTCTATCCCAGTTACTATTGAATAATGTGATACGTGTAATCCTTTTTTGTTTTCATACCAGAGAATATGAGTGCTTGGGAGTTTTCATGATTGGATACATGCGACATTTGAATATTGTCATTTGTGTACCGTATTTAAAATGAAAAGTATGTTCACAAAGCTATATACAGTGGGTAAAAAAAGTCTCCGTACGCAGATACGAATGCAAATCAAAGTTTAATATGTCACACAAAATTCATAATGATAAAAATGAAAACTTATATATGACTTAAAAGTAATATTATGTAATATTTATTCATATTAAAGGATTGATAATACAGACCAAATTAAATAATAAATCGTAAAAACTAAAAAAATGCCGTAAACATAGAAACAAAAGTCTCCGTACGATGAACTAGCACACATAAAATGTTTACAAAAATGTAAAATACATTGAACAAAAGTACATTTAATGATCCGTGGGCCCTCCTTTGGCCTTTATCACCTCTCTTAGACGTTGTGGCATTACTCCTACAAGTTTTTTTTGTTATTTCCGGAGAAATATTAGACCAAATACTACTAATGGCACTCTTGTGTTTAAGTTTGCTTTTTATGTCATATTTTTTGAGTTGCCGTACAATTTCTTCCCAAAAATTGTTCGATGGGGTTCAAATCGGGTGACTATGGGGGGCTATGAAGTTGTTGCACATGGTAAAGACACTACTCTTGGCAAATCTTAGAGGTGTGTTTAGGATCTTTGTCCTGCGTAAAAGTAAATCCTGTCCCAAGAGATAATTTTTTTGCACTGGATAATACATTTTGTTTAAGAATATTTAGATATCAGTATCGATCCATATTTCTTCCGATGAATTACAAGTTTCCTACTCCAGAAGCACTCATACACCCTCACACCATAACACCGTCACCACCGTGCTTCACAGTTCCACACTAGTTCTTAGTTAGCATTTGTTGATTTGGTTTTCTCCACACCATAACTCAGCCATCTGACCCATGAATGTTAAATTTTGATACATCGCTAAAAAGAATGGTTTCCCAAAAAGATAATGGCTTACTTACATGCTCCTTTGCAAATTCGAGGCACTTTTTCCTGTTGCCCAAATTTATATAGGGTTTCTTCCAAGCCGTTCGTTCATGATAACCACTTATTTTAATGACCTTTATCACGGTTTGAGTTGAGACTTTAATGTTGTAGCAAACCAATTTAATCAGCTGCCAACTTCGGTACACTAATTCATGGATTTTCTTGAACTTGGCGAATGATGTTTCTTTTATGCACGCGATTTAATTTTGTTGGCCTCCCGGATCGATCTCTATTCTCAAATGAATGAAGTTCACGATATCTTTCAATGATATATTGCACAGTAGACTTCGATTTTTTAGTCAGTTCACTAATCCTTTTCATGTATAATCCATCTTTTCACAATTTAATCACTAATTCCCGAATACTCTTGGAACTTCCATTTTGAGACGACAAGAAAGAAACTTGAACTCAACAACTGTCGATATGTTGTTTCCTTATCATTGATTAACTTTTTAACGTCAAACATTTACTGCATGCCTGTTTTAAACACGTCAGAAAGAATTTGCATAACGCGTACGGAAACTTTTTTTGCACTTCCATTTTAAATTTACTTTAGGTATTGAAAATAATATGCTTTTCTCGTTTTGTACAAATGAAAATCTATAAAAATCGCTTACTATAGACTTGTACTAAACACATATAGGCAGTATTTAAAGGAAAAATGAAATACTTTACAAATTATGTTAATTTATTCTTAAATTCAGTGACCGTACGGAAACTTTTTTTACCCACTGTATGTATTCAAATGCTTTTTAACTGTTTTTGGCTAATAGATTCGCTACTCTGTGAATACGTAGGCGGATACTTTAAAACTATTGGCTTACGTCCAAACCAACTTTTTCTTAAAAATTAACTTTAATTTTCTTATTTCGTTTTTGGATGAATTACGATGTAAAGGACAAAATTAGCCAAAATTCATATTACATTTATCATACTTTTTGTGAAATTTTCTGGCAAAATGTAGTGAAATTCTAACAAAATGGCTAACACTGTATAGAAAATTGTAATGCATCAATCTTAATTTAATTTCAACACAAGGTTCATGTGGCAATGTTCTTTGAATTGAAAAGATATTATCTAAAGAAAATATGGTTAGAAATATACAGTAATTTGCATAATTTACGAAATTTTACCGCACTTTGCTTTTAAAATAGCTGTAAATATCTATATTCAATATAATAACTGTAAATATTCTATCTTCATATATGTGTTAAAAATTTTGGTTCATTTCATAGAAGGAATCACATAAAAAACCTAGCAAGGGTTCATACAAATATCTTCATCATAATATGAGCTATCGTTTTAACAGTTTGAAAGCAGTAGAATTTTTGTGAAAAACTAAGTTTTGCGAAAATTGGCTTTAAAGTGATAGTTTCCCTGGTGATAATGGCCATTGCCTTCCGAATGTATAAGAAAATAACGGCCTCATATTTATAGCTATCTTTCAGCACAATATAAAAGATAAAAATTTAAAAAATAAGATATAAATTTTTTACTACTTCCAATTTGAAAATGCAAGTTTCTTTTTTTAAATGACGACGTACTTTAAAATTCTTATAACTTAATTTCTGCTTGACATACAGTTAAGTGAAAAGCTGATTTTGGATAGTTCTGAGTATAGGATTTACAAGTAAAAAATTTATACATGTAGGCGAAAATCAACTTTTCAATGTAGGCGGATACCTTAAATAACTGTTCTTTTATATATTTTAGAAATAATATATGAATATTTATGTCATTTTATCCATACTTAATTTGAAAAAAATCACTAAATCTAAAAATGAAAATAATAGGAATTTCCAATTTATATCTCCTAAAAAAGATCAGAAAGACAACGATATTATTGTATTTCATTTGACATATATTCTACATTCTTTTATTTCTTTTATTAAAAGTAAAATATATTTATGTTATTGGAGTCTTGAAAGATTAATAATAATAGTTTATTTAATTTAATCTCTTCCAAACTGCAAGTCAAATTTTTGGTAGTAAATAGCAGAATACCATTACAATAGCAACTTTTATTGGACCAATTAATTAACTATGATTGAAGAAATTAGACAAAAATGTGGGGAGAATTTTTACTCAGGTCAGAATAATTTCGTTTATCATAAGAAAAAAGAAACCAAATGCTATGTATTATATAGAAGGCTAATTAGAAGTTATAAACCATTATTTTGAAAACGCATGCAACTTAACAATCATTCGATCCTTATTTTCAATTCTTTTTGATTTTTAATTACAATCCTTTTCAAATTAAGAAAAATTGAAAAGTAAGTGGTTGAAAAATATTATACTGTCATTTAATATTAATTAAGTCTTTAAAAATAGTTAATCATTTGGGAAAAGGGAGACTAATTTATTGGTACCTGTCAACTTGGGCGCTATTACTTTACCTCTTGCTTTTTTACCGCTCTTGCTTTAACATCGGTAAAATATGTATAAAATTTTAAAAGCATCTAATATTAAAATATAGGAATAGTAGATATTAAACAATTAGAACGTAAAGCAGAAATCAATATATTTGACTTTATTGTTTTTATTTTTATTGGTTAGTTAGTTCTTCAAGGAATTTATTAGATTTATTAGTTAGTTCTTCAAGGAACTTATTAGATTTATTAGTTAGTTCTTCAAGGAATTTTCATGTCACAATTAGGATAAACTAATACTAAAAAATCAACAACATATTATGAACACTGATTCTTAACTGCGAAAACAATATTTAATTACATTACATAAAAAGTTTTGTTTTATTTCTATTATTTGTTTATTTAAATGTTTCTAATAATTTTAATTGTTGGCAATGAAAAATTAAAATTTGGACATAATAATTACCTCTCAAGTTTAAAATTTTCTTACACTATGCAAAATCGTTTATCATTTTGGCATTTTATATTACAGAAATTAATGTACAGGATGCAGCATTCTATTTTTATGTTAATATGGTCATTGTTTCTCATGTTCTTTTATGGAAAGTGATTGAATTATTTTCAAAATTTAAAATTCATTTACTTTTTTTAAATCATTATTTTATTTCACAAATTATTTTCCAATAGCAATTTATTAAAACGTGTAGAATTTTAATATAAATACAAAGGAGAGGTTTCATAATTAGTTAAAGAATCTCAATTTCAATGATTTAGTTAGATTTTCTCTTTCACTATGAATACTAATATTAATAAATTTATTTAAATACTTCATTTTGATAGTTAATGCCAGTAATAATAAAATGATTTCAATATATTTATTTAATAAATTTATTAAATATGAAAAATACAATTTTCATCTAATGGTTAAAGACAATTATAAATATTAATAAAATAAATCCATTACAAAACATAATCTAAATTTAATCTCTTATAAAATAGATATATTCACAGGTTTAGTTTATTTTAACTCTTTCTATTCATACTATAATTATGCAAGAAAACTGTTTTTGTTCAATTAAAAAATTAGCATATAAAATTACATAAGTTAAAGTTATTTATCAAATTATAAATTTTATTACATAGTCTTGAAGATTTAATGAAGGCGCACAAATTAATTTGAAAAATATGAAAATTATTTTATAAAATATTTATAATTTTTTCCAATTTATTAAAACAGTAATTTAGTTAGTCATTTTTCTATTTACATTTAATTCAATTATTGTAAGTTAGTATAAAGTTTTGAAATAGTTTCAGCACAAGTTTAAGGAAGGATAAGAATTAAAGAAACTTTATTTTTCCCTATGGGCTAGTGATTAGATTACATTTTCATATGAAGCCCTTAGATTAACCTTATGTATTGCTTAACTAAGAGAAAAAATCTTGTGTCATTATTTTCTTTTTCCCCATCATTCAAGAGGGATTTTTTGAGATGCATTCGAATTCAACTATTGCTCATTATTAAATGAAATTAAAATTTGTCAGTCTAATAAATATAATTTATGTTCACAAAACTCACACACACATTTTTTTAAAAGTATTCATTTGAACTTTTATTCTGTATTTCAAAAGCCATAGTATAATTACTGATACATTTGACTTTAAATAGGATTTTTAAACTTTTTTCCGATAGAATTGTTATGAGAAATGCTAAATATTTACAGCTGATTAACACCTAAATATTTGTTTTCATAGAAAATTACAACTTGATTACTAAAAGCTTTTAAGTAAAAGAAATGTGGTTTGGGATATCTGGATTTTTATATGAACCAGCATACTTCAAAAATCCAAATGTTATTTATTTCACTTTTTGGAAGTACAGTGGTTGAAACTCTGGTAATGCAATCAAACTTTTACGTTACCATTCTTTTTTAATGAAAGGGAATGGAATTATGTAAATTTATTTTAAGTTACATTATTTAAATAAACAGCTAACATTTAAAATTTTTGACTTCTCCCATTTATTTTAAAATTAGTTACTCGAGAATTGTTATGCTATAACATACATATGAATATATTACTCATGAGTTTATATTATTATCTGGACTATAATAACAATGTAAACTAAATGAATTCCTTGTTATAGATCAAAGGTATTCCGAAGCGAAGATACCATAAATGTAAACACCGAATAAGCTTTGATTTAATTATATTTCCTAGATAGAATCACAAACTATTCACCCATTTAATCACCCGCTCAATAAGATACGAGGTACTTTCGGAAAATATTGACAATTGCTAAATTACAGTCGATTGGGCGATGATTTCCGGAGTTGAGGACAGCTATTTCAGGAAGGCCTGGCATTCACGAAGAACAAGGACTTTACATAGAGGAAGAGGCACTAATCATAGGCCAAAGTGGATGGTGATTGACTTTTGAAAATAATCGGCCAGGATGAGTTTCGATGCAAGTTTTGACCTGGCCGCAAGCCGAGCACGCGGCTAATAATCAATATTCGCTGCCGGTCTGCTGAGCAACGGAGAACACCCCCCAGTAAAAGAGGGGCCCTCAGGAATGTGCTTGTGTAATCAGAAGGGGGAGACTTAGAGAAATTAATCTTAGACTCCGAAATTTACGGTTCGACGCGTTAGTGGGAGCAGCCCTGCCGATCGAGCCCCACGTGTTCCTGTCTTCTCAGGCGCGTAGGTCGCTGATTTTCCAAGAACCTCATCCTTTAATTATCGGATGCGATATCCGAGGACGAGAAGGGGGATGAGCCCTAAGTGTTTACGTCAGTCGAGGAGAAATGGGCCGTATACAGTTCAATATTTTCCACGCTCGAGTTTCACAGGGTAACGGCTCGCCTTCCAAACAATCTGATGGGTTTTGAAGGCTGCGTAGGGCAATTGTAGAGAGCTATGTTGCGTGGTTGGACGGTTTTAGCAAATTTAGGATGAAAATGGAAACGGGACATGAAGAAAAATGCTTGAGAGGTCACAGTTGCCAGAATTATTAATTTAAATTTATCAGTGAGATTCATCAGCTGACATTGTACCCAGTGAGCATAAATAAACTTCTTAACATAAATGCTTGTTCAAAGTTCCAATATAATCTAAATTCTAGCTTTAGATATGTTATTAATTATAAACAGCTTGAAGTAAACTGCATTAAATTTCGAATTGAAGAGTTTCTTTTTGTTTTCAATGTTTTGACACATCAAAATATGATAATTATTTCAATTTATGATACTTTTTGCAATTTATGATAGTTATGAGTTTTTGCTATCGAATACAGATTAAAATAAGAAAAATGTCGGCAAAAAGTGAAAATTAAGTAGATTAACACTGAATTTTAAGGATTTTATAGGTTAAAATGCATATTTATAAGCAATTTTCTGGATGACATGCAAAATGTTTTTAAATGAATCGTTTGTTTCAAGCACATATTTAAACATTTAGTATCTTTCAGACTTTGGACTTCAAAAAGTTTTGTAATACTTTATTTTTTATTTTAGATTTTAAAAAAAATTCAAAAAAGTAAATTACAAAAATTTAATACTTCTATAAAAACAAATCTGAGAGTATTATTTTCAATGTATCGTATCTTTTTCCATAAATATGAGAACCAATTGATTATTATTAATCCCAATGAAGTATTTTATTACTAACGTGATTAATACTGATATAAATATCTCTTGTATTGGCTTATTCAATACATATTTTAATGCTAAGAACAAAATTAATTGTCACTTTAAAAATGTGTGAATTCTATTTTATTATAACATATACTTTGTGTGTGTGTGGAGTAATATAAATAAATTATACTTTAAGTTTAATAACCATTCTTTCAGATTCTTTACCTGAAACTTTTATTTGAATTTTAATTTTAATTTACTAAATTAATTTAAATGATATTGATATTTCAAATACTTAATTAAGAGTATTTTACTGACATTCAAATTATATGAAAGCTTCTAAAATGGTTTATTTTTCAAATATTTCTGCTTAATAAAGCTTAATTAATTTATTTCCATTGTATTTTGCTTTACATTACATATCTTTTGCACTTTAAAGGATTTTGTTTTATCTACGGATTATGTTTGATGTAGTATCCATGGTACAAATGATAGTGTACTCATTGATACACTAATCTTGTAACATTTAAAATATATATGTTATATGTACATAACATATAAATTTTATATTTAATTTAATACATAAACATTTTATATAGGAATTTCTTAACATTAATTTCGAAAATGATTGTTTCAACGTTCACAGAAAAATTAGTTAATTGCTAAGTTAGTTAGGCTGTTTATGGTAGGAAATTCATTTTCATGAGGCTTTTGAGAAAGTCAAAATCTAAGGAAATATGATATAACATTAATGCCAATATTTGTGGCATTAATGCTAATGATTAACAGAAAAATGATTTTTTTCACAATATTTATTATTGTGATGTTTCTCTTAATTTATTGTTTGTTAAATCGATTGCAAATAGAGAATGTTTCATAAATCGAATTACAAACAGTTTCTTATTGCAAATAAAATTGCCTTAAGTTCAGCACCATAATTTTATACTATGATTATTAGATAATTTAAAATTTTCTTCTTAAACCCCGAACATATAAAGACATGTACTTTAAAAATAGATAAAGTCAAACATGTAAAGAAATCATTTAGAATAAAAACATTGTTTTAATTAACAAAAGTCAATTCAAATTATTGTTGAAAATCGTAATACACTGCAATGCTAAATATTGTAAGACATGCTTAAATGGATTTAAATCAGAAGATTATGCTGACATATAAAAAGGAAAAAGTGTATTGTTTTAATTTTAAACAGACTCTTATCTAGATGAACTCATAATATTAAAGTATTAATTGTACTTCAAAAAAATATCAAAAATCTGCAGCATAAGATATTACATGAGATATTATTATTCTATTTCCGTACCTACAAAGTGTTAAATTAAAACATATATAAACAAGTCTGAATCATACACATATCTATATACCACCTATTTTTGATTCAAGTCCAGACTATGTCAAAAATCTATTTCTTCTGAAAGTAATATTTTTTCTTTTCTTTTCATACCAATTACGTCGAGTGTCCCGCTTTAAAACTGAATCGGGACTCTACAATCAACATCACTTGATTGAGATATTTTTAGCATCTTATCTTGATGTTTAAATGTCCAGCTTTTACAGATCGTATGATGTGATTTTCAATCAACAGAATACACATTATTAATCTGAAGACCACCTACAGGTTAATAATGACGCCAATTTTGAAAATTTTGACTTGAAATAAATTGTTCTATTGCTAAAATCATCATTACTTTTGAGTTAAATGGTCTTTTTTGTTTCAGAAACATATTACAAGAAATAACTGTCAACATTTATTGCTGTAACATGCAAAAGACCTAGTTTTCGTTGACGTTTATCATATTTTGTTCCTTAGAATTGATTACAAAACCTTAAAATGACACTCCTTGCTACTTCAATGGCATCAGTTATACTCCCTTAAATCTTTAAGTTTCCTTAAGTTTTCATGCATGCCACTCAATGGATTTCAATAAATCATGTTGTCATAACTTTTTAAAATCATTTTATTTTCAAAACTCAAGATAAATTGTATTTTTGAAATTAGTTGATGAAAAATCTCGATTTTTGCACTTATATTCCTTTTTTGGTTTTTAAAGTCGTTAACCTTGATTTGTGAATGAAGATTTATTTTCTATCTTCTACTGTGTTTAAATCAAAGATATTTTTCTTGATTTTAGTTAACAAGGCAAATTTTCTCATAAGTTCATTAAAACTATGATTTTTTAAAGCGCAAGTATATGATATTTCTTGAATACTACATTTATTATTATACTTTTATTTGAACGATGTGATGATTTATAACAGTTAATGTATTTATATAATTTTTTATTGTAGAGGTAAACTAAAACTTATTCCAAAATCTCATGCAGTTATTAAAAGGTTATGAAATTTTATCCAATTCCCAATTTAAAATAGAAAATAATATATAAACTGTTAATCAAGTTTAAATGTTGCATGGTTTGTTATTAGTCACTAATATTCTTCAGAAACCTTATTCAGAATAAAATGATGTATAGAAAAAAAAGTAGAAAAATTTGGATTTCTAGTTAGGAAAGGAAAAAATATCATATATCTAACACAAAATAAAGGAAACATAAGATGGGCTGCTAAAAGAATAAATTTATTAAAATTGACAGAACGAAAAAAAAGAACAAGAAAAGGAATAAATGAAATACAAGAAATAATTTAGGAAAAAATATACTGAGAGCATTAAGAAAATTCAATCAATGTCAGTAAGAGATTTAGCAGAAATATGGGATAGGATGCTACCTGAATATTGAACTTCTAAACTCTTTTAACAACAATCAACTAAGCAGAAAATAACATCACCATGAGATTAAATTTTTTTTCATTTTCTTGGAAAAAACTATCATTTTAATTATTAGTATAAAAAATTCAATTATAATTTATTTAACAATTTAAGTTCCAACATTTTATATCTTTGATCAGAACAATATTTTAATTCCAGAAAATAAAGTTTCATTAGACAAATAAACCGGAAAATTAGGAAAAAATGGGAATGTAATATAAGCTTTATGATTCAAAAATTTTTCAAACGTTTTTCTAGTATTTTCTAAATAATATCAAAAACATGATTTTTTTTTGAAAAATCAAAATCATCTTACATTAGACTAATTTTTTTTAAAGCAATTACCTTACAAAATCACAGATTATTGAAATTTTGTATTAAAGATCGGTTCTTCTATATAACCATGAATTGCATCTAATTATTTTCTGCTGTATTCATGTTTCACAAGCAAGTATGCGAGAAATTAAAATGTGTAAAAATTTTGATAAGTTGTAAATTTTAACTACTAAGGGATGAACAAGTTAAAGTTATTAAAATTGTAATGGCCACTATTAAATAACAAGTACGTATTTTTTTTATGGATAATTAAAAATCACACTTTTATATGCAAAATCAATCTATAATATAACCCATATGAGTTATTCTTTGTTTTATGTTTAATGAAGTTTATGTTTATTTTAAGATCAACTATAAAATAAACGAAAATTCTCGGAAAACCTTATTTGTAAGCGCAAAACTTGTTTATTCAACATGAATTTTATAAAAAAATTATCGAAAAGAAACTTACATAATTTAAAAAACCATAAATAAAAAGTAACAAGTAACTATGACAATTAATTTGCATGTAAAGTTGCACGCATTAAGGATTGCAGACATTTTAGAAAAGTTAGTATTTCAAATATTAAGAATGAAGTGTTAAAGAATAATTTATATTAATTTTTAAAAAATACGAATGAAAATATAAAATAAATTGATACAAAATGTCGCCTTATAACCTATGAAAAATTGCGCTCTAAAATAAAGACATTTTAAGAAAACATTAATATTCATAAAAAAGCACAGTCAAAAATCTGATTTTATGTAAGTATTATATTGAAATAGCAGAATAAAATCTTAAAAGTAACATTAAAAAACATTTATTTATTTATTTAATTCATCGTGCATTAAATGCATTTTGGGAAAGTTAATCTTTTATGTATTAAAAAGAAACCGTTAAAAGATACATTATTTCTTTTTAAAAACAGTAGATGAAAATATATTATAAAATGACCTATCATGTTGACCTATAACATATGATAAACAATCTACAAAATAAATCATTTGAAAAAAATAATATTCACAAAAAACATCACTAAATTCTATAATACGTGGGTGTAAAATTGAAAAGCTGAATGAAAAACTTAAAACATTAAGCCCAAAAATAAAACCAATAATGTACTAAAAGAGGTGTTAAAAAAACATCACTGTACAAATATTAAATATCATTCATTTATCTTAAGATATCATGGCCATGATTCCTCGCAAGAATATCCCTGACTTTTCTTTATTGTTTGACTACATTTTTAGTCATGAAGAATTAGCAAAAGTAAAGTATCAGATTTTTGGTTAAACACACATGACAAGATAGTAATGAAAATTTTCTAAGCAGCTTAGCTTTTTGGGATTTCATTTTTATTCCAGATTTTTTTTTATAATGCGGATGTTCATTTTTCTTTTTTAAAAAAAAATTGGAAGGAAAAAAGTCAACATTTTATTAAGAGTTTAATATAAATAATGTCAGAAACGTCATCTAGAAAACGGGGGCTGTTATGTAGTCACACTCTAATCTTTTCTTGGTTAAAAGGATTAAATGTTTCAAGAGCAGTTGATGTCATTCCTTTTTCTGTGATTCATTCCTTTATTTTTTTCCCATTACTCTCAAAAGGTTGCACGGATTTTATTTTTTTTACACTTAACTTGAAACTTTATTTTTTTCAGTATTTATTCACACTCGCTCTTAATCACGATCTTCGTGAATGAATATCTGTGTTGAGATTTATCTTCAATAAATTAATTATCTAATAAGCTGTTTGCATAAAAATCTCA
Organism: Latrodectus geometricus; assembly: GCA_026290005.1. Taxonomy (NCBI): domain Eukaryota; kingdom Metazoa; phylum Arthropoda; class Arachnida; order Araneae; family Theridiidae; genus Latrodectus; species Latrodectus geometricus. The sequence goes on along the minus strand of JAPDSC010021638.1, from coordinate 89,935 downwards.
TGTTTTTCAATTGCAAAATTTGAATTTAATTCTAATTTTGAAATGTAAATCTTAAAGAAAAAGATCTATAATTTCCCATCTTGATACCTTACAATATTTTTGCGAGGTTATATTTGATTAATTCTAAATTATTGAAAACCTTCAAATAATGATGTACATTTTTTATGAATAATTTAATGAAATTTTATGAATAATTATTTTTCATAAAATTGATTGTCACAGTTTTAATGCAATATTTGTATTTTCGGAGATTAAGCTCTTTTCTGATGTTAATTTTCACTCACCTTGTTTATGAACGGCAAATTACAAATTCTCTTTTATTCACATCTCAGATATTTCTCAAGTATTGCACAATTCTAATCAAATGTACTCATTTCTTTTTATGTAATCAATTTTTCTAATTTTTAAATCATTCTGAGAAATGTTTTTATAAGCATTTAAACAACACAAATACAGTTTTTAGTTTAATTTTCATGGAAACACAGAAGGATCAAAATTGTTATTTGGGATGTAATAATTGTGAGTGATATAGAAAAATCACTTCATCTAACTCTCGATAAACGTAAATATCAAAGAAATGCTCTATGATGTCTTTTCTCAAAAATGTTGCACTGTGCTTTGCTTTTACTATTTTTATCTTCACAGAGCAAAGTCACTGAAACAACGCGCTATATTTCTTTTTTAAATATTAATAAAAGGTAAGTTTTAAATTCATACCATCTGAATTTTTCTTTTAATGCATAACTATATTCAAAATCCAGGATTTTAAGGATATATTTCTTTATGACTGTAGAACGCAATTTGAAATAATATTATTTAAAAAACATATTTATATTTTTTAAAATTATTTCCTTATACTAATTGGATACTAACTGGAAAAAAATATTTATAATTTTGTGGTAAGGGCTGCAATTTTTAAGAAAAGAAATTTAAAAGACAAAAAAAAAAATTCTAAAGTATAACTTCCATATATTCTAATAAAAATATATGAAAATGGAGGATATGGAAATGCTGGTACAGTAAAAGAATTTTTAAGACCATAGAAAATTCATCAAATGTAAGTCATTTCATCAGAAATTGTGAATATTTTCACAAGTTCTGATGAGAATAGTCATCACAACAGTCTGTTCTGAACAGTTATCGTAAATTTATTGTAAGATAATTTTGCTTAGTATGACAATTTTTAGTTTAAAGAAAAATTAGGCAGAAATTAAAAGTAAAAATTGTCGAAAAATATTACTCTTAAGTTGGGAGACGATAAAAAGAGTGAGCATTTAAGCAAAGTGATATATACTGGAGAGTTTATTTAAAATATTAGTTGTGATAAAAATATATTTAAAGAGTATACAAGAATAATGAAATCTTGTCCTTAGAAACATCAAAACGTATGAAAAATAATCAGTTCCAATGTTGAAGGGAAAGAAAATTTATTCATTATTTTCAGACAAAATAAATACTTTCCTTAATAGTAGTGATAAAACGTCGAAATCAAATCACTATTTATTGTATAATATTATGTATGTAGATTATATTACATTTATATTGACATCACTAATCATATATTTAATAGAATGTGAATTCAAAGTTTTCAAAAATAATGTAACAGAAAGAATAAAATCCACAAAAAAATTTAATAGTTTCATAGGAGCATTAAGGCTGCATAGCCTGTTATAAGTACAGCTTTTAAAATATTAAATTTTTTTTTGGCTAAAAAGACAGGATTCTTTTGCATCAAATTTATTTAATGAAATAGATTTTTCTTTTTTTAAAACAGATATTGGTGAAATTATTGCTTTCAGTTACCATAAAGTATAATGTAAACTGTTTATTGCCCAAAATATTTTTAAATATGATTGAAATTACACTTAACTAGCCTTTGAAAAGAATAATGCTGTGTCTCACGATATAAGTGATAAATGTTACAGTTGTGTGAATATGAGTAAAATTACACGTTCATTAATCATGGGAATAAGAAAACTGCATAGAGAGCTTTGATGAATGCTTTAAAAGGGAATGGATACTTTATTTAACAGACTTTTGTTTAACATAAAAATATTAATTGAATATTGCCTAATATATATGAGAAGGTTCTTTTAATAGTTTTTTAAAAATAAAAAAATATACCATGATTAAAATGCTTACGGTTTTATGAACTGCAATACGAACTACTGATTAAACATAATAAATGATGCTTTGAAATAAATTAATTAATGATGCAGTTAAAACTTTTGCTTAAAATTGTATAATCAATTAAATGCGGGAAATAAATTTTTGTGATCTTCAATAAATAATTTTAGTATCTTCAAAATGATTATCAGCTGGTGCCAAGAGAATAAAATATATATATATATATATATATATATATATATATATATATATATATATATATATATATATATACATAAATTAACTCTTAAATTAATTAATATCGCAAATATGAGTTTATAACTTTATGCAAGAATAATACTTGAAGAAAAATACTTGAATCAATTAAAAAAAAACAATATAAACAATTTATTTAAATTGATTATAAAATAAGTTAATGCTCTTTATTTATTTTAGTTGTAAGCTTAATATATTTTTGCATTAATATTCGATTTTGAGTAAAATTCAATAGTTTAATATTATCATGAACACATGTGATTATTCGTCTTTATATTAAAAAAAGATTCGTTATATAACCTAATACAAATTTCAGCTGTTTCGTAAATTTATATAAATTAAGTGAAGAAATGTGTAATTTTAATTTGGTATGCATGTTTAAATATATTTTAATATACTTTGGCTGGATTTTCACACCAAATTGAATATTCATGTTCTTTTACACACACACGCATATATAATATTTATTATTTTAAACAAATATAATAAAGGAAGTAGACAAGCCCTTTAAATATAGCAATAGATAGAATATACAACCGATAGACAAAGTGAAATTTACAATATGAAATTTAAAATTTGAATAATTTAAAACAACATACAGAATGAAAAGAAAAAGATGGAAAATGAACGCACAATAAATCAAATTAAATAAAGTACCAACATGGCCAACTTTATCAAGGGGTGTTGAATATATTGGTACGAAATATTGAATTTCTGCAATGGCTGAATAATTACACCCTTAACTCATACATAAAATTATTTTGGAAATTGTAAATAACACATAAAATAAATATAATTATTAATTTATAAATAAAATAATAATAAATAATAATTTATAATAAAATAAAATAAATATAATTATTAATT
>JAPDSC010021638.1:36207-71550 GCA_026290005.1 Latrodectus geometricus | reverse complement strand
ATATATATATATATATATATATATATATATATATATATATATATAGTCCCTACAGAATTGTTTCTGCCTTTAATTTGTCATATATTTAAAAAAATGAATTTCATAATGTCAAAGAAAAGTTTAAAAGCACATAGTTTAAATTCAAAAATATAAACTTTGTCCGAAAGTTCTTTCTGCATTTTTGAAAACTTCACATTTCTTTTATCAAATTGTTTAATTTTCCTTCTTAAATATTTCAATGAACTCCACCTACTCCAAGTTACTAATATATCTTTTTAAGCTCAAAAAGCATGAAATCACATAAATTACTGAAAAACGGTGATTACGTGTAATGTTTTTAATAAAGTATCTTCAAGAAAATTTTAATTTAAGAATTGAAGACATTAGGTAACCCGTTGAAGCTATTAATATATGGAAATATTTTTTGCTACACATTTATAACTATATACAGTGAATTTATTTACAAATTTCTTCATTAAATTAGAATATTTTATTTGGTAAAATATCTTGAATATGTAACATCTTTGTTATTTCTTTATCTAGCTCATCTTTCTCTGATTATATTGATATTCTGAGAGCTTTCTAGGTAGGAAACATGAAACAGATATTTTTATTTTTTTTAGATTTCTATTATTAAGAATTTGTACTCATAGCATGAAAAATTGAACACATTTATAAAGTTAATTATCTTTGAAAAATATTTAGCGAATTTATTTTTCCCAGATATAATGTTTTATTTACAATATTTTTATTAAAGTATATTTTTCAATATGTATTAAAATATAAAGTGGTAAAATTAATTGTTTTCTTTAAAATTATCCATTATTTTATACTACAGGAGAAACGAATAACTTTTGCTTCTTTTTTTAAAGAAAATTTTATTAATCGCTTAGTTATTGTCTCATAAATTTAAGTTAGCTTTGAAATCTTCATTTTATTAATACTAATACAAAATTAATTCTTTTTTCTAAGTTATTGTATTCCAATAGGATATTACAGTTATTATAATAAGTTATTAGATAGTTATTAATATAAAGTTATTAAACTAAATTCATATTTTTAAACTCATATCATTAAACAAAGTATTATAATAGTATGTAACAAATTTTTGATATAATAAAGTAATATACTGATATAACATAATTCAGTTTTATATCATTCTGTAGGTGACTACATTAATGAAACACACTCACCTTTTTCTAAGGAAAAAACCATTATTTCTTTAATTTTCATTGTTGTACTACATTCCTAATCCGACAAATACTGTTGAATTCTTATTAGGAAAAGTGTGACTCATATTAATCAAAATTGAAATTTAAAATTCTCTTGAGGGTTAAAATTTTTAATTCATGATTATATCATGTTTAATCAAATTCATATTCAATGATTATTCAAATTTAAATTGTATAGCTGTTAGAGAATATTCGTTTTAACAATAAAGGAAAACTATGGTTTTAAATATTTAAGCATTTATCAGATGTATTGACAATTAGTAGACTAAATGTCCCCCACTTCATAGGGTAATAAATTTCTATCCCATGTCACCAATCTCTTTTCCCCAATATGGTAGTTATTATTCACTTAAAGCTCTGACAAATGTCAATGTCAACACAATTTATGTCAGGAAATACGATGTGTCATTAAATTTATACATTACAAGATTTAAATAATTATCATAATCTTGTGTTCTGTTAATTTCATTAATTTCGAATGAATACTTCAAAAGTGAAATAATATTCTATTTTCGCTTGCAATCAAAAATTATAGGGAGAAATTCAAAACACACTTTTGAATACATCATAAAATTCGAATTAATGCACTGAAAATTAACTTTCAGTCTACAAAGTAAGCTCAATTTCAGAGTTAAGTTTTTCAGACAAAGTTAGACCTGTTCAAATTAATATCATCTTATTTGGAAGGTGGGAAGATAACTAAACATTTACTTGAACATTCAGAAATATTTATTAATTTATATTTATTAATATTAAAGTAACTGGGCTTAAGAATTGCTATTATGATAAGTTATTAGTTTGGTGAATATATTAATAGAAAATATATATTTACTAAAATAATAACTTATCATGATAGATACTTGTATAAAAAGTAATAATATAATTAAAACAAATTTAAACAGATAAAAAGTATTTAAACAGATAAAATAGATCTATTTTAAATGGATAAAAAGACATTATATCTCCACAATAATAGTGGCATTTTATTTATTTAAAAATTCAATTTGTTATACTTTTTTATCGTGTAAATCTTGTATTCTTTACTTCAGTGAATGGTTTAAAAGTTGCGTTTTCCTGTTTTTTTATGAATATGTTTTATTTAAGACACTCGCGCGTATTTATATTTTTACGTTACTTTTAACATTCTGCATATAAGTTCATTTATTGCTTCAAATAACATAATTTAAATAAAATTTAATCATCAATGTTTTAAACACTTTTAATTTGTTTATAAACCAACTGAAGTCTATAATTCATAATTTTCAAAGTAATTTTCCAATATAATTTTATTCAAACTCATATATTTCAATGATTAACACTTTTTTTTAATCTTTTTGGATAAATTTATTTAAAATTACAAATTGTGAAATCTTTTAATTTGATAAAATTGCTATACGAAATAAGAAGAGTGAATTTTTAACATTAAAGTATTCAATTTTAATAACTGCTTTCAACAAAATGACATTCTGTAAGAACAGACACTGCAAACAAAAAATAATATTAGGTTGGGGAAAAAGAAATCTATTATTTTTACGTGAACTTTATGTAACTTCTTTTGCATTCACTTTGTAAAAATGTTTAAAACAGCTTTCATGTAGATTTTTAGGTCTTGCGCGTTACGACTGCTGACATGCGGTTAACTTCGATCATTTTTGATATTTTATAGACATTTTCGACGATGCTGTATCCACATGCGAGGTGCATCTCTAACATCAAAAATACCCGAACGGAATCGACGAAACAAAAATTGTACGTAACTGGTTATTACAGTCTTATATAGGACGATAAACAACTTTTACAATTTTAGCCACCTGGCTATCTTTTTCGCCGTCACAAGAGAAAAACGAAAATGTATCGAATTTTCTGTTTGTTGTCTTCCATTTTTAAAACCTTGTACTCGTAACTGAATTAATCAAACAAAAAAACCACAAAAGAATATTTTAGTGTTAAATGTCACCTTTCCAACGAGCATAAATCTAATATTGTTTGATAGATACCTCACGAGATATCGATCACTACAGACGTCTACCGAAAAAATAATGAATTACTTTTTCCCCAAACTAATATTAATAAAATTAATATTCATAAAAGCATATATGTAATTAGCAAAGATTAAAAAGTTATTTCTTCCGTGCAAAATCAAGAAAGATTTATTATAATTGCAAATAAATATTTTGAAAATTGTTTTACCATATTAATCATGAAAATTGATGTCATCTGATATATTGTAGTAGAGTAAGAAGGCAAAGACATGAACGCATAATTATAAAAATATATAAATTACAATGTAAATGCAGTTCACTTAGTTACTTATTAAGAAAAATATGTTGCATGTTTGGATAAATGTAGCAAAATATAAAGCAAGGAAGTCTTAAAATCCTCTTTGGATGTCCTTCTCTAACATATAGAATAATTCTGTTACTTATTTTTCTTTACCACATGAATTATACTATCATGAGAATTCCAATAATTCCCGATAAATTGAGCTAGACTCCCATCACCCTGAGTTTACATTAGTGTGAAAATTAAATAATCGTTGGACAGAATTGTAAGAATTTAAAAATCAATGAGGTATTTAGTTAAAACTTCTTGTTGAAAAATATTGCATATTTAGCCAATTGAACAACAAGGTACATTCCTACTAAATTATGATGCACAATGTTTACTTAAACATTAGGGAAAAACTTTTCTTGGTGACCGTCTTTTCTTGTGTCATATGCATTAACATGTACATAAGGTTGAAAATTCTTGATGCTAAGCATATCCTAAGTGGCTTCATCACTCAATAATGTTTTATTGACTGATGAAGCCATTTTTATGATCTTATAATACAAATAGGATTGGATATACCATGATATGGCTATCATACAGCAAAAAAGTACTTCAATGATCAATACTTTCACTGTATGCAAATGATATAGTTGTGTTTTGTCTTTATATGAAGCTCCCCAACAAGTTTCATTCAATAAATACAACCAGTAGCTTTAGCTTTTGCCAAAGAAATTTATCACCTGCTATACATAATATTAATTCCTCCAGTGCAAGAGTTTTAAGATATCTTCCTGTACTAACCTCTTAATACAACTCCTTGAAGAATGAAATAAACAAATGACTTGCCCAGAATTTTCAATGAAGTCTCAAATATTCAGAATTCCTACATGGAAATCTCTTCATTCCAACTTTTTTAAAAAATCAATTTGGTAGCTTTTTCTTAATGATCAATTTGGTAGCTTTTTCTTGTTTTCATTTACAAGAAATGAATATTTGAAAATTTTGCATTGATGCAGCGATGCATCCTTGAAAAAATGATGATTCAACAATACAAAGTGCTTTCTTTCACCGAACTAAATAGTTGCCTCTCGTAATACGTCCACAACCACATTTCGGTACGAAATTAGCTTATTTACAGTCCTTCTAATTATGTAAAAATGGGATTAAAAACTGAATTTGTAAAATAGTGATTTTTTTTTAAATATTTGTGACGCAACATAAAAAAACAATTATAAATTCCGCTTGTCATTCCTATTTATAAAGTTTCTGGTTTTTTAGGTTTTAGGATTTCAAAAATGGATTTGCTGCAATGTTAATTCTTTCCATTTTAAATGAGTTAGCAAACACTTAACTTGCTCTCTTCCTTATTTGTCCAATAAATGGGTAATTCATATTCCCATTTATTGATTGAATTTACAAACACACATCAACATTAATAAAAATACACTATATTCTCCCTTTTAAATTCTCCATTCAAATTATTTTATGTGATATATCGGCATTGCTGGGATTTTCTAATTTGTAAATATGTCATTTTTCACATGTGTCAGTTTTTTCCATATTTTTACACTTGATTTAAGGTTTGTAGTCATTGAATTTATTGAAATCTGTGCATTTGTTTTCCTTATTCTTTAAAACATAATGTATCTAAGAACTTAAATTTATTTAGTTTTTAAATATCTTTTAGTTTTGTTTTCACTTTCACCAATCCTAAAAAAAATATCTGCTCTAAAGAGCAAAACTGCTCATGAAGATTTCAGAACAGCATTGTTTCCTACTGTTCTGTAGTTTTCATTAATATGACGAGTGATTTTTACATTCTTTAACATTTTTATGTGTTTGTAATACGTAGAAGAAAATTATAAATCTGTTGATGATAAATCTAGGAGCATTTATATTTATAATGTAACAATGCAAATTTTCTTGCATATGGAAATTGCAGAATAATAAGATTTAAAAATATTTTCTTAAGTTAAAACTAAAATATGAGATAGATGAATAAAAGAATTAATCACATAATATATTTGCATTCTTTTGTAAAGTGTTAAGTTACCTAAGATGTATTTAATGCATGAATTGACATTTTAAGAAAAAAAAATTTTTTTTTAAATTATTTATCAATTTTTTATTTATGAATTTATTATATTATTTATTATTTTTTAACTCCTCTTCAAAAATGATATGACTTTCTGTTAACTGAAAAATTGTAATAGTTCTCCAAATGAATGATAAATATTTAGTTTGTGGAATCCTAATAAATATGAATGACAAATTCTAAATGAAACATAATTCACATAGAATATATAAGCTTGATTAAAAAGATATAATACATGGTTTTTATGTATAATATTCATCAATTATATTCTCAAATGATATATGTTCCTACATTTTTATGATAATTCCATTCCATAATTGCTTCCATCTCATCTAATGAACATATTACTTTCAACAAAGAGTCTGTTTCTACGGAGAAGAAAAGTGAGATTAATTTGTCTCTTGGCTTTACTTTAATAAAGAATTTAGTTTTGCCTTTGTGTTCCATTTCCAAACTGAAATTGCTATTAGCAGTATATTAATAAGCATGATGATTTATCCGTGTTGTGCCAAATTACAAATCATTTTAATTTGCGTTTCGATCCGATAGAAGTACGAGAAATGTTCTCTTATCAATAGTTTGTGCTTGATATATTGTGTTATAAATTAAGAAACTGTTGAGAAATATTTGGTTTCTTCAAAAGTTGAAAGTCATTGTGGGATATTTTTGAGAATGAATTGAGTTTAAGAGAACCCACATTTGAGTTATTATGTTTTTTTATTCTATTTTGAGTAATTTATAGACTGTATTTTGAATTTAATTCTGTAGTTTAGTAACTTTTGTATTTGAAATAATTAAAATTGGGTTTCCTTTTGTAACATAAATAGAAACATAATTTTATGTTTTGACATAACCAAATAATATGCATTAGCTGCATTTTGATATAGAAGAAAAACATTTTAGTTTACAGATAGTTTTTCTTATAATTTAGCAGTGGGATGTTTCTTAAGTTAGAATTAATCTGACTTTGTTTGTAAAATTTATTAAATTTTTATAAAGTAATATTATGTAATATGATTTCATTTAAAAGAACAATTGATGTATGGTTTGGCTAAAGGTATAAGAATCACTTTCATTCTTCTATATTGAACATTTGTGCATTGATTAAAAAATGATTTATTTTTGAAATTTCAGAATTTTCTTTAACATAAATTCTACTATCAAATTTCAATCACATTGTACATATTATTACAACTTTCAAATTTTCACTTTGGTTCAATGCAGACGAGTGACAAAAACTTAAACAATAAAGTTTTAGTAGATTCCTACGGAACTGCAGGACAAAGAATTTTACGATTAGTGCAATAAACACATAATTCAGTAGAAAAGTCATGTCTATGTGAATGTCAGGAGTCATGATTGTCAGGAAAACTGCACAGGTGACGTGAGAGTACTCAAAACGTGCGCAGCCAGTAAGAGTAGCTCAAAACTACAATAAAAATGGAATGAAGACGCGTTTAAAGACACATTCACTCTAGTGTAAGTAAGTTTTTTCATAAAATATGGCTAGAAGAAATAACTTGGACGATTTCACACGTGGAAGAATAATCGAGAATCCGAAGGAGGGAAATAGTGGGATTAGTGTAGCTCTAGAAATTGGAACTAATATGCTCGAAAGATTCGTTTTGCAGTCTTAAAAAGCTGCAATTCAAACCATAGGTACATCTGTTTAAAGGTTGGTGGTGGCCATTCTAGAGAAGTAATTGCATTGGATGACCGATATATCTTCCTGCAGACAAAAATATCTCGAAATTAATATGAAAGCAAAATCCTCTCTGTAATTGCTTATAGCAACGGATCAATAAGTGTCACTGCTGCCTATGACAAAACACCTTCACACATTTGGTCTATTCACCAACGATTTTAATGGTGTCTCCCTTTGAATTTTGGCCATCTGCACAACGATTTAGAGGGATGCATGGAGTTTAAACACTGGACTGTCTGGTATCATTACTGGAGTATTTTTTTTTGTTTCTAACGGCGGGCACCCTTGAGAAAGTATAGTACATTAGCCCATTAGGCCCAACAAAGCCGGAAACTGCTACTAATTTTATCGTTACCCGGTGGGCATCTGTGAACCAAATTACGGAGGTATGAGTAGCATCGCCCACGCCATACCACCACAAACCTGTTTATAGGGTGGGCCACATTCATCCATCATCTGAGGAAAGGACAAGAAACACAGAGATAGAAAGAGAAAGTACATCTATGCTCGAGCCGGCATTCGAACCCAGGTTCTCCCCATCAGTAATCAGTTACGCTAACCACTAGATAGGTTAGGCGGCTTACTGGAGTATTGCAACACTTAATATTGCAACTTAGTTTACAACAAGTAGTATTGCACCACTTAGTATTACAGCACTCTATTACTGTAGTCATGTCCTTCTTACGATGAACGTCATTTCTAAGGCACAAAGGGCTCTCAACATCAATTGATTTAGAGAAAAATTAGTACTCGGTTTCATCGCAGTAACACCATGGAAAAAGACCATTAAAATTATCCTGGAATTATCGTCTTTAGAGGCATAAGTATTATGCCTCATTCAGTATGAATTTAAAGATTAGGCTCTATGTTTTCTAAAAGGGTTCTGTAATTGTTAATTTTTATTGTAACGAGATGACTCTTTTTAATGAGATTCTATTACAAGATGAGATTTGAATAAACTTCATATTTAAGGATGGCAATGCATGGTCATATTGGAATACTGATGTTTAACAGCTACTGGAATGAGCCTATATGATTTCAATGGATTGGCCAGCGTTTTTCTCTGATTTGAATTCCATAGAACATTAGTGGAATACTTTGAGGAGACACTTTATAGCACGATTGATTATATCCTCCGGGGAACATCCAACAACTGAAACAAATACTGATTGAGAAATGAGCACCCTAACCTCATTAACTGTAAGACTGCTGAAGTTCTGAGTATAGAGAGACATTACGAAGAAGCCGTTTCTCTAAGGAGAGGGGATATTGTATACTAAGGAACATCTGCTTGTTATTCTGACTCTTGGATAAACAATCATGTGTAACGATATTATGACTTCAAAGAAGATTTTTTGTTTAATTCCAAGCTATATGTATTGTATTCATTTTGCCACCATTGTGCTTTTGCGATTGCTTAAACACAAACTGCTGTCTCTTATTTCGGAATTTTATGTCTTTCAGACTATTTCTACATGAGTTATCGCAAAAAGTCACCTATTGCATTTGCAATTCAATGTACTAATTGCATCCTTAGCCTTCTATTAATTAGATGAAACTTTTGCTAGAAGTTTCCAGTTTCATTGGTACACTTAATCAAATTGACAACGTCTGGTAACTTTCTTGGCGCTGGATTTATGAACTGCTATTCTTTTGCACTACATTATGTTTCATTAAATTTTATGTTTGTTTTTACATCCCAGAAAAGTTTTTAACTAAGTATACTTTGCGACCTTAATGTAATAAATCTGGCATTGCTATTCCTTATCTTTTGTAATATTGCTTTTTTGATACTTAAAAATACTTTAAATAACAATTAAAACCACTCCGAATAAAATAAAATGTATTTGATATGTGATGATATTATTCTGCATGTAATCAATATAATGCAACAATTATAGCTATGCCATTTTAAATTTAGAACTGAAACTGTACCTTTGGAAATAACTTCTAATTTTCAGTGCAAACTCTGACATATTTACAAATTTTAGGCTCGTTAAAATCATTATATATATATGTATTTTGCTGAAAGTTTTATAATTTTAACAGTTGAAAAATAAGAAGTGATCAATAAAAATAATATTATATAAATGAAAATTTTACGGTATGAAAAATGATTTTTGAGCATAGCTATTTGTAATGAATTACTCACATATTAAAAAATATATATATTTATTCATTTGAATAAGCAAACGAATATATTTGAATTAATTATTTTCTGAGTAGCACATTTTAATGATTTATTTTAAATTTCCACAAATATACTAAGTGAGGTCTCTAACATCGTCTGACGTCATTTTCTAAGTGCAGCGGTCATCTAGCTTTCGAAATAGAAATCCAAACAAGTTCCATGACAGAATGACAATTAAATCTATATCCCACTACTTGGTGTCCCGGAGATTAGAGGGAGACTTAATGCAAAACGGCAATCAGGAGCACTCTTACATTCCTGGGACGAAGGCAGTGCAACAAATATCAGAAAATCGCTACACAATAGTGCCGGGCATTCTACAGAGGCGACCGTCTGCACTTGACATTCGCTGAATAAACGACCCTGGAAAGCACTCCTAACACTGCAGCCCATTGTCTGGAGGTCTCTAATTAGGGGGGACCAATCCGGTTTTCATTGTGGACTTTGTTTCTCGACTGTTCCCCTTCTCTTTTGTGCCTCTCCAACATAATGGGCTCGTTCTGGCTTACTGTTTGATCTTCATCGGAGCATGACCCACTTTGATTCATTCGTGTTTGAGCCCCCGACTCCTGATAATTGTGTTTCTGACCGGATTAAGAGATTTCCAGTTTGGAACTGAATATGCACTTTGGTAAAAGAGAAGGGAATTTGTATCTGGAAAACTGCACTTGAGGAGAAAGGGTAAATTTGGAAAAAAAAAATTCCAAATGTGAAATCAGGACGCCATTCTTCAAATTTCTATTATAAGTAAAATATGTTACTGTTCCCACGTATACATAATCTTTAATTTATAGTATTTAAATATCAGTAAGATATGCAAGAAAGTTTGCTGTATTATAATATAATCATAGTAGTTGGGAATAACCATACTCAACAGCAATGGTTATACTATAACAGAGCGTATCGAAGCATATTAATCCAATCGTTCGGAATAAAAAGTTGAATGATAAAGAAATCAACTTGTGTTGTGATCTTTAATTCAAAAAACTTTCTCTGAGTAAACTCTTTAAAAGAAGTATCATAAGAAGTTTTAATGCTTGAGCAATTTTAGGTAAAATTTTTAATGACAGTAACGTTTCTTAAGTGATGGATGCGTATACATATACGAACACTTGTTCATAGTTTTAAAACATAATTTTCAAAAAACATTTATGACATGGACCCATATTAATATTTAATACGTGCTTTGTTTAAAATACAACATTTTACCTCACAAAATTAAATGAAATGTGGACTACTTGAAAATTCCCTTTTATTTCCTTTTACGATGTAAGTAATTATTGAAATCGGGACTTCTTTCATCAGCGTTCCATTATATCCTTGCTCAGACAGCTTCAGATAAAAAGCATAAGCATTTTGACTGTATCTGTCAAATAAAATTTTTTAAAAAGTTGCTAAAAAAGTAATCTTTATTTAAAAAACAATGTTGTGAGAATCTAAAAAAAGTTTGGGAATCTGCATTCATTGTTATTTTTCCTCTGCTCACAGCTGTTACGCAGAGATGACAATTTTAAAAAGGGAAAACTTTCATGTCTTTGTTTCTGAAATGAAAAGAGTTCTGGTAATTAATTACATTAAAATCTTTACAAGTAGACCAAAACAAATATTAATTACGATTTAATTAATAACAAACGTTGTAATCAAATATTCGAAAAATGAAACCTGGCTTTTACTTTAATTTAACAGGAGACCAATTCATTACATTCCGTGCAGATTTTTACAATTTAACTCCAGATTCTCGATTTACTTTCAGCATGCGTATCTGTTTGCCTCTCTCTCTCTCTCAATATACATATATATACATACATCGATGCCTATGTAAATACTTCCCTAAAGAAAATTTATGTGGTTGATATTAAATGCTTTACAACAACTATAGGTTTTTGTAAAGCATTTTATGTACTTTCTTGCATTAATTTCATCGAAAGATATTTGATTATTAGATTTTTGTTTAAAAAATTCGTTTCAAGTTTTAAAATTTCGAAGAAATTGAAAAGATTGAGTGATTTATATAATTAAAAAGATTGAAGCTCACATATAAACAAGTAGTAATTTATAAAAAATAGTATAATGGCTTAATTTGGAACGTTTTATGGCTTAATCATATTTCTGTTTATTTGTACATTTGTTGCATTTTAATTTAATTTAAAAATGATTCAAATATATCTAAGACAAAGCAAAGCATTTGTTTAACACATCGTATATATAATAAACAGAAATATTATGGAAATATTTCGATTTATTATATACTTGTAAAATATATTTGTAAAAGTATATTTGACTATTATTAATGTTTATCGTATCATATTTTTTATACATACACTTATGAAACAAAGTGTAAATATTTAAATACTTTTTTTAACATTCCTTGTTTGGTATAAAAATGATAAAAAATCGATTGTTCCTCGCCCATAATAGAATATTATTCTCTTGTGTTATATAATTCAGAAAATCTTCTTATGCGTTGGCGTCAACACCAATGTTGCGCATTACAAATGATTCTGGAAAGTATTTTTTATTTATACGTTAATAGTAAGCCCTAAATATTCATTAATTTAATTTTAATGTTCGTGCAATGGTTGCTAAATAAAAATCGCATTCCTTTAAATCTTGAATTCTGTTTGAGATTACATAAGAAAACAATACATTAACAGATTTTCTTCGTGATTTTGATTTCGGAATTCTAAAATTTAGGGGATTTAACTTTGTTACGTTAATTAACTATTAATATTAAAAAATTTCTAAAATTTTTTGATTTATATTTATTGATGAAAACAACGTTATGATAAATCGTATAATGTAGTGTTTTATTAGAAATTTTTTGCAGAATGTTTGAAATTTTATTCAAATTTTATGTAGTTTGGAGAAATAAGCATCATTTATAATAGTTACTTCTGAGAGATATACACTGCTGATACCAAAATGCAACAGCTTGAAGGCAGCATGCATATTATGTGAAATTTACATTCGTAAATTTACGTTTCCGCGTTGAAGTATTCAAGTCATTAGTATTACTGCGCATACGCACATAACACCAAGCTCTTTACAAATGGAGAAGAGATTGTTGATATGAAGTACGGTAATTGATTTTAGTATGTTTTTACATAAAATGTTTAATTTTGTCTCGTAGAAGATACTGACCTCTTTCGAGCAAGTTTGCTGAAGCCTACTGGAAGGACAGAATTCTTTGGATTATAAGATCCCGGGTTTGTTTCCGGTAACTCTTGAAAAAAGGAGAATAGGTATTTCGCTTTTGCCTTCTCATGCACTTCCGACGGGGTTAATGCTTGCAATCTTTCTTGGTTTTCTCCCTTTTAGCCCTTAAATACTTTACAGTATCTATGAGAAATTCTTCAGGAAAGTAATTTACTCTGTGGATGCTAAAATACTTTATAACAGACTTCGGCCGTTGGGGTGTCTATTAAGCAGTGTCAGAAGATTCTGAGTTGGAACGAGGATGAATAGTAGACTATTGTAATTGAGGATTATTTTTCAGAGAAATAAATGACCGTGGTGTATGAAACCAAGAAACGGATTTGTAATCTCCGAAGAACAAAGGAACGGTGGAACAAGACAGATTTGATCATACACATGCCAGTCATCATAATATTTGCACGACAACATGTGATGACCGGCATATTGTACGCATGATAGTGATGGATCTTTCAACAAAATCCATAGTACAACAGGTTTTAGTCTGTTACACATCATCCGGCATCCGATTGTATCCGGTGTCATGTTGCATCCGTGATAACCATTGTGTTGTTTACTCTTGACTAATAGGCCACATACGTTTCCAATACCATTGGTATATTGAGCTACAGTTGTTTTGATAATGAGTCTTGCTTCTACCGTAAAAAACATGGTTAGTCATATTTGAGTCTGGTGACACCGTGATGTGAGAATGCTGAGCTGTTCCGTTATGCATCATGGTTTGGGCTAGTATTGGTTTATATTACTAGATCCTTCTAATACGCATTGCCTGTACACTAAATAACCAGTGCAACGTCTGTGAGATGTTTTAATTCGTGGTTCTCCCTTTCCTTTAACCCTTGTCATTAACCATAATCCAATATGCTGTTGCACGACGCCACGTGGGAGCAATGTTCAAGATTTCTTGTTTACCCATAAAATTAAATAGCTTCTTTCTGGAGTTATCACATGTTAAACTGACAGCCGAATGGTTAACACTCTGACATTTGGTTCAACAGTTCAAAGGTTCAAAACCCACTTTGGACTTGGATACTGTCAGTTGTTTGGTATCTACTTAAAACTGTAGGTACTGGTCTAATTAATCGTCGTGTGTACAAAATAAGCACTGAGTATGAAATAAATAAATGAATCTTTCGCCAATCGGAAACGTGTGGTTCATGGTTGTACAACAACTGCCCCGGTATATACCAACCACTGTTAAACCAAATCAACGTCAGTTATAAAAGGAAGTAGCATGGACTACTATATTTCAAGGATAGAGTTAAGTATTCTTTGGTTCTATGCAAGGCAAGCGGTAGTTATAGCCATAGATATCAGGTATGTTAACAATTGATTTTGTCATTATCCAAACTTCACAAGAAAATGTAAATAAAATCATTCGATCTTTGTATAACGTGTTATTTGTCAAATAAATTTTTTGTGATTCTTTTGGTTTTCATGGGGTTGCATTTTGGGAGTCCAATATCTTATGTTCATATTGATTTGATTTCATTCTACAGTCATATTTTAGACTTATTTATTAACTTACGTGTACTCCAAACTATTTTAATAACAATATAAGAAGTGGAAATTGAACTCATCAAATGTCGATTCTCATATAGGAAGTACGTTTCGAAAATCAAAATGTTTATTTTTTAAATTTAATGTAAAAGTCCATAAAAAATCTGTTTTTCAAAACAAAATTGACCAAAACGAGTAAATTTTTTTTTAAATAAAACAAGAAATTACAAAAAAAGAAAGAAAAAGAAAACATCTAGTAATGAAAATAGAAATGGTGTAATTAGTAAATATATCAATTTTCAATTAATTTTGAATGCATTTACTTTACTATCAACTGTATTTCGCCATTAAGAAATTAAATTTTAGGAAACGTTGCATTAAATTTTTTAAACAGTATTTTAATCTAATTAGTCAACTATTAGGAGGTGCTATCTATTTTAGCATGTAATAATTACAGATATTAATTGAAAATTTTTACAGAATAAGATACAGTGGATTTAAATTTATCAATTTTTAATTTTTTTAAAAAAATTCTATTTTACTATTTGTTTTTCGTAATTAAGAAATTAAAAAAAATTAGGAAAGTATTTCCATGACTAGTTTTTATTAAAAATGTATTTTAATCCATTTAATCGAATAAGTGTATCACTAGAGGGCGTCACCTATTCTGACGAAGGGTGCTGCACCCCGCCCTCTTAACTTACGATCCATCACAGAGCAGAGATGACAACTTAATTTGAGCCTGGAGTCGATTACGGACTGTTAAGGAATTGGGGCTTATTTAAAAATAAAGGGCTTCATGGAGAGCATCGCCAATTACCGGGGCGCAATAGCCTTCGAAAGCCCTTCTGGGAAGACTACTTAAAAGCATTTATCTAGGCAAAGCATCAGTTTCTCGCTCGTATTTATAGGGCGAAAAAGGGCAATTAATGCCATAAAAAATGTTGACTTCAGAAATTTAAGTTTTGAGCACGCTAAAAGCTTTATTTTATCGCACATATGTCACACCATTTAATTTGACTTTCGAGTTGCTAAATTATTTACGAAATATATGTTCTTTTATCGTTCTGGAAAGCAGTTAAGGAAATGGTTACTTTTAACTGGTATGCGACAGAGCGCTAGTTATTTATCTATTTGTTTTCTTTTAATAAAAATATATATTGCAGTTTACACAAAACAATTTACATACCATCTTAATTTATTAATAAAATCTGTGGACTTCAATAAAATAGTTATTTAATGTAAATTACGAATTTTATTTTAAGTAAATTTAATTTTCAATAATAATGATTTTTTATTAATAAAAATTTGAATTTACATATTTGTATCTTTTAATAAAAATTGCTCTTTTTAATAGATTTCCTATTTTAACTTTCCTTATAGTGATTAATTATTGAATTTTTCTTTTTAATAATGGCAAACTTTTACAAACAAAAGAAAAATTAAAGAGATTATGAAAAATTAAATCTGTGTGCATATACTTAACAAAAGCTACTTATATTAGATGAAAATTTTCTATTTTACCTTTATTATTGTAGTTTAACAATTATTTTTTCAATAATAAAGGTTTTTTTTTTAAATTGAAGAATAGTGAGAGCTGTTTTAATAATTATATAGTAATTGATGGTATCTCGACAGTTACAGTAAATGCATTTTCTTTTAAACAGTTCTTCATTTAACAAGCAAATAAAGGAACTCATGTGATATTAAAAAATGAAATTTGAATATACATACTTATTTTTTTTATTTTTTCTACTTTGGAATACGCATGAATTCCTAAAAAGTGAATATTTTCATGTTTCTTTAGATCTTTCAGAGAAATCATAGTTCCAAATTCTTACACAAAGATATCCCACACATGAGTGGATATATGAAATTCTTAAGGACAATACTAATTTTTAGATCCAATTTGTAAGTGTTGTAATGGTTAGACTCCAGTATTGATTGCTGGGAATACAATTACAAATCCGATTTAAAAAAAAAAAAATTATGTTGAGAGAAGGTTTGCACCATAGTTCATTGATGACGCAGTCAGATCGGTAAACTTATGGGATACAGCAGTTTTTTAAGTGTTCATTGTTGAAATGAGATTCAGTAAATATAATTCCATAGTCACAAATGGTTCTAAACATCTCACTGAGCCACTAACAGTAAAACATGAAAAAAGTACGTCCAAAACAACATCGGTTATATCACAATTCGGTACAACTGGATTACTCAAATGGATTCGATTTTTGTGTGATTAGTTACAGCTGTTGTTAAAATAACAAGAATCTTACTGTGCGTGTGTCTAATATAACATTACACTAATTTGTTCCATGACTAAATTCATATTTTGTCATCATTGTCATTGCGATTTGTATCTTTAACAAATATAATTTTCTGTCGATGTTATTAACTGCAATATCCGCAGTAGCAGATACTATTTTCAAGAAAAACAATTTTCAAACACATATATTTTGATTGTTGTTACAGAGGCTTTAAGATACTTATGTTTTTGTAGCAAAGACTTGAAATGTTTTATCAATCAGACATTTTTGTGGTATATTAAATAGGTTATTGATTTCGAATCTCTTTAAGATTTTATTAATCCGTAGCTGCATTTTTAGCAGAATAAATACAATATGATATTATTGTACTAATTCTGCTCTATGATTTTAACAATTTCAATGACTACATTTTTTTCTATCATTATGTGTTATTTTAAAAATGTTCTTTTCTGGTAATATGATTATTTGTTCATTAGCTAAGTTAGAGATTTAAGGAGATTCATAATTGAATTGCAGTTCTTTCTAGCTAAAAATATTTAATTTATAAGAGTGGATAATACATAATATTAAATTATTAACATTCATTTAATTATTTTAGTTCATTTTCTAGGTTTTTTAATACAGGCTACAGAAATTATTTATGAGCCTGTATTAAAAAATCTAAAAAATGAACTAAAATAATTTTATTTTTACAATTTTCAATATGGTGCAAGTACATTACTTTGTACTTCAACCATATTAAAAAGAGTTTTATATTTACAATTGTTCAGTATGGTTGAAGTACAAAGTAATGCCAAGAGCTTATATACTACAAATGTACTGTGTGAAAGCCCTGAGCTCCAGTTATCTCTGATTTCAGTTTATAAAATGACACTAACACAGTTTTCACAAGAACACTACACATAACCATGGTTTTGAAAATAAAAGAAAGAAATTTAAAAGAACACATAATATAAAAATATTCAAAAAAATATTTAATAATAATAATTATAAACCCTCATAATCTTTTTATTCTCTTAATATTAATTCTTCTGATTTTTATCGCTTATTAAAAATTTAATATAATAAAGCATTGTATTCACTTTGTAAGGTAAACAAAAATAATAATAATCACACGAATATAAAATAAAAATTTTCATTTTTAAAATCACGAAACACTTCATTTTACTAAAATACACTGGTTTTCAAAAATTAAATAAAAATCGCAAAAATATCGACCATTATCTCAAAAGTAAGCCAATCTCAATGAAATTTGAATATGTTGGTAACTAAAAGAAGCTGAACAGTATGACATTATGCAAAATCGCTCTGTTATGGGAATACGGGTATACATCATTTAGGAGGAGCATAAAAATGGATGTTTCAAGGAAAGCTGAAAATTGAAGCTGTGTGTCTGATATTAAAGATCTGGAATAGCGAACAATGGTTTCCAGGTTTCATTTGACCGAATAATTTCGATGGCGAGATGCTGGGAGACTAGAGGCAGAACAAAGTCGATTAAAGAAGCTAGATGGCTGAGAGTGAGTCCATCCGTGATTCATAGACTTTGGCAACTATTTCTAACCACGGATTCTTCATCCAGAAGATTCTGCCTAGAAATCCAGGTTTAGCCTTGCAAGCAATAGTAGTCACATTTTCATTTGGAGAGAACATGAAACTCGTTTTCATCCATCAAACATCCATGAAAGAGGTACAGACGGATCAAGCACCGTCTGTGTTTGAGGTGGTATCTTTTTGGGTGGGCGTACAGACCTTAATGTCTTTTAATGTTGAAATGTTAATGCTCAAATTTATAGAGATAATATCCTGGATACTTATGTCCGCGCTTTTGTTGGGGCAATAGGTGATGCTTTCGTGCTACAAGATGATAATGCGAGACCACACAGGTTCACACCATGGATGCTTATATTGAGTAGGAAACAATTGAACGCATGCTGTGACCAGCTCAATCACTGTAGCTGAACTCAATAGAGTATATTTGGCATGTTTTAAGGCGAAGTGTAGCTGCTCTCAACCCCCCTTCTAGAATCTTAGTCACACTTTCAACTGCTTTGGAAGAGTAATAGTTCACTCTTCCTACATAATTAATAGACCGCATAATTGAGAGCATCGCACATTGCTGCATTCCTTCTTGGCGAAAAAAAAAAAAGCTTCATATTAAAGATACTTTTCTTTTACTAAACTTATAGCTACCATCTTTTTCATTGCACACAATGCAAATTTTTATAAACTTATTATCTTATTATATAGTTAATTTATACATAATTGTCTGGTTATTTCTTTTTATGCGATATTGTATCTTTCTATATTTCTATTTTGAATCTTTCTATATGAGTATAAATTTCATAAATTACATGCATAACATTTTGCGTTATCATCAAGTTTGTGATTTTTCCTTAATTTATGATAGCTAGTGTAAAATTATATGAATTAAATAAGTATATCTAGGTTTATGTATCGAATAATAAAGAACTGTGTGTGTGTGTGTTTATACAGTAATTAATTAATATACCTATTTTGCTTGCCCACTAATAAATTTTTTTCTTTCTTCGCCTTTGATAATTTTTGATTTTACATAACTTTACAATCATGCTTATTTTTTTAAAGTCGTGCGTATATAAGTGAAGGACAATTGTGTCAGAATCTTATAATACCCATCATTCACAACACTTATACCTCAGGAGAATTTTAACAACTTAAAAGTTTTAAAATCTGATTAGAAAGTTCTTTCTGTACTTTCAAGAAAATATATTCAATGTTTTATCTTCTATGGGCTACAATGGAAAAATATAAACTAATTGTCTGCAAGCAAAATGGATCAAAGATGATTATTGAATGGAAAGATACATTTTCAATAAACTTAACTAATAACAAAGCTAATTTATTAATATTTTAATCAAAATGAAATACAAAAGGGTAATAATATTATAAAGGTAAATATCTAAACATGGCATGCATCTGAAGAATCTAAGATTAGTTAAGGTAGGATATGAATACATACCTACGTTTATACTGAATGTTATTCTTATTTTATTCCAAGACGAAAGTTTTATTTTTTTAGAATTTGCTCTTTATCACTGGGAATATCTGATGGTGGATATAGGTATTTGAAAGCAGTAGTAGTATGTTTAACAGTAAAAACATAATTTTTAAACTTTTTTTAAATTAATTAAATTAAAACAGAATCTTTTTGAAAAAAATCTAATGGAAAAGATGATCAAACACTTTGACAAACCAAAAGGCATTCTTTGACTTTACATATTTCTGCTGATATAGTCAGTTGTTTTGTTGGCACAATGAGTCTTATTTCAATAATTTATAGGTTCGAATACCACTTCAAATATGAATGATTTTAATTGTTTGATCCTAACTCAGCTTTCGTGTGACAAAGTGACTATAAATCATAAAAATAGAGAAACATGTTGGTTAAAAAAGTCTTGAATAAATAAATAACTTATATATTTTCATAAAATCGAAAATAAAATTGAACATTTGTAGTTGATTTTAGGAACACATTCATCTAACCTGCAAAAGAACATTAAAAATTTATAATTAGATTATTATGTTTTAATTTTGTTACAGATAATTGTATTATAAGAAACAGTGTTCAATGAATATTTGTAGTATTAGAAATATTAATTTAGGTTTTATTTCTTATTGAAAATAATCCATAAATCTTAAATAAATTTTTGTATTTAAAGGTTACATATGCGATCTAAATTTTGATCAAAAGTTCTTGCATAAAAGATCTTACCCTTTATACAAAAAGGCACTTCATAAAACTGGTTTTACAGTTATAAAAAAATAAGAAAACCTATTTAAATCAAAAAGCAAATCATTCTTTTACAAAATACCTTTGCTAAGATTATATGCAGTGTTTCCATCATTAAACTCTCTTTCCGTAGCAAGTGGAGAAACTTTTTTCTGGAAACTGCTTCAAAGAAACTTGTACTACAGCTTTAGAAAATATTTTAAATTTTTTACCATGGAGCCAAAACTTAAATATTGTACACAGCTACATATCGCATGGTGTGAGATCTGGACTATAAAGAGGATGTGGAATTAATTTAATATTGTATTTACTAAAATTATTCTGAATAAAAGTGCTGACATGGAACATGGCATTAATCCCTGATCTCCACCCCATTACACATTCTAAATGCCCTGTAGTAAAAATGTTAAAATTTATGCTTAAAATTTTTACCATTCATAGCAACTTTAAAATTACATGGTATTAATGTAATGCATCTTTGTGCATAAATCACTCAGATTTCATTTCGTCAGATTCAATTTGTCGAATTTCTTTTTCTGAGTCGGTGAATCAGTGTTTTTCTATATTTTTGTTATTGATTTGGTAAGAGAATAAAAATAATGCACCCAAGTTTCATAACCGGAAATTGGAACAATTTTGAAGCATTTACTTCTACTTACTACATTGGTGAGTTCTTAGTATTTGTTTTTTAATAAGATGAGAGACCCATCTGCAACAACTTGTAAATTGTAATAGAAATATCAATGTTCAGAAATATTAATTCATGCATATTCTCACATGCCATCTGCGGATTTTCTCACAAGATGGTAAAAAGAATATTAACATCAGTCACAAAACTTTCTTGTTGGCCAGACTTATGTGCCAGTTATGCAAACTTTCGTTTTTGCACTCACGAAGCCATCTTAAAATTGTAACTCCAACAAACGTTAATTATTCCAATCTTATTTCATTAACTTAGCTATTTTGCCCAAATGATTGCAACATTTTATGGTACGATGCATTTCATTTTTTAACGTTGAATAAGTCACATTCCTGTAAGCAAATAATACAGCTCTTTAAAAAAGCTCAAATTTAGGAAACTAAAAATATCTTGTTTGTTTGGAATATTTGTAAATGTTTAGCTAAAATTTTTAAAAATCACCTGCACTTTAATTTTTTAATTTCGCTATTGCCCTAGGAAAAAATAATTCCCAGTTTTTATTACATGCTCTTTGTGTAAATGACTTTATCTCCTTTCTTAAGTTATAATTTTTTTCAAGATTTTAATATATCCTTAATTTTTCAACTCTTTAAATTCTAAACGCTATACCTTTAATCATTTTCATAATAATTAATTACTAAAGTTAGATATAGCTAAGTATTTTTTCCAATTAAAAATTTAAAACAGGAATAACAATTTGCTTTCGTTTGCATACTTTTCTAGTTAAACTGTGTTATATTATGCAATGAATTAAATCATAAAGAAATTTTAATAAAATATTAGTAATAATCCATGTAATTAATAAATTAATTTGATTTCTTCTTGTAATTATTATATTTATATTATTTTGTATAGATCATAGATAGACTGCTCTAAATCAACTATAATTACAGTGTTGGAAGAAAATTGCGATCATTTATTTTACAAAAATAATTTTATTTAGTTATAACAAAATTGAAGACATTTTTATACCATTACTAGTGATCATGTACGTATCAGTTCATTCATTAAAATTTTCAATTATAATAATTTAATAGCATTAATATTTAAATCAATTCATTTTTATAACATAAAATATCAGCATTTTTACAGAAGAAAAATTCCTGAAAATCCCAAGCGCCCACTTCTGAAGATTAATTATAATAATAATAATAATAATAATTATAAAAAAAATTAAAGACAAAATTCATCACTTGTTGAACAGTAGTGGCTAATATCATACTTAAAACTTTGTAAACCGAAAAACATATTCTTAAAACTAGGGCATGATCGAAAAGAAGCTTTAAATCGTATAAAATCTTCTAATGGTTATTTAATTTAAATAGCTTTAATTAATAGCATTACTTATTTATTCATTAATTATTTATGTTAGTTCTAGGATTTCAATAAATCTTTATGAGAGTTAAAATAATTTTAGGTGGTTTCTGGAATACTCTAATTAATATTTACTACTAAAGAACTAAAGTTCTATATCATTTTTAGTTTTATAGTAAGTCCATTTTTTTCAAATAGTAAGGAAAAAATGTGATAAATTTGTATAACATGAATAATTTCATCAGCTACGCGACCAACCTGACGTAATTACTCTTGCGTGCCTACATTTTTAGAACTCACAGACAATTCAAAGGGGGCACTTTATCAAAAATTGAACTTTCATTTCTCTGTACAGCGCTTGAAGTATATTTATTTTGGTGTCCTCCGGTGCGCATGCCAACGACGTGGCGAGGTCGTTAGCGATGAAGAGAAGTTGAGGCACGTCTCTCGTATGACAAACGTCTCCCCAGAGACCCGTTATCCGATAAAGGAGACAGTAACAAATAGCAGTCGCTGCTCGAATTCCTCCCCAGAGTAAAAGAGGTCTCCAGATTTACAAGAGCCGTCGATGGACCTTGTTATAACTTCGTGAACTGGGTGGCAAAATATGTCTTCCTCCCAAAAGCTAGAGATACTATTTGAATCCATAAGTTGGTTTCAGAATATTTGTTGGTTGTTCAAATAATAAAAGAGAACATATCTACAATTGAATTTTTGGGAACGGTTACACGAAATTTTACTAACAAAAGAACATATTCGTATGTTACACTCATTTATTTACTTTAAACTTTCCCTCTTCTTAATTATTTATAAATTCTAAACTATTATTATCATTAAAATGTGCAGTTTTGGAGCAAAAAAAGTGTTTTCCATTGAAAATTTAATTGTTTGTTAAGCTATGGTCACTTTTGCTCAGGAAGTTTATTAATATAAGGATCTATAATTTAAAATCGATTGTAAAAAAGCCACGCTCGAAGTGGGAATCGAATCCCCTAATTTTTGAACTTGAGGCTGTACTGTTATTATATAGTGTTAATTATCGTTCTCATTGCCGAAGACATTGGTCCTACAAAGAATTGAAATATTTTATGAAATAAATGATATATTAGTATGCTTGATAAAATCATCTTAATTTTACTCCATAATTGTTAATTCCCTTACTTTAATTCTCTTCATAAATTCAAATATAATAGTCTTTAATGCTATGTTAATAGTCTCTATAAATTATGATTTGTGACTAGATTGTTGACTTAGATTTAGTATTATTATTCCTAGGTATTATGATACCTGTTAATTTAATAATATTCATTGAAAATATTAATATAGTTACTGTTTAATACCATTTAAAGAGTTCAAACTAAACATATAAAAATATAAGCAGTTTGAAAGTATGAAAATATTAAAAATATTGAAAATTATTTAAATAAATGATTTGATTATAATCACACATTTTATTAGATAAACAAATTTGTATAAATTACATATTTAAAAACATAACAGAAAAAGAGAATTTTAATTGAATTTTTTAAGAATTACTTTATATTTAAATAAAATTCTCCTTCTTCAGAAGCTATTGTAACTATACGTACGTTTATAATAGTGAACATACTATAAACAGTTACATCTACTAAAAATTAGATTAACAGACGAAAGTTGTTGTAAGACATTTGATCACACACAGTTTCATCGCCTAACAGAAGAAATTTTCATAAAAATAGAGCAGATTAAATTCACGTGTCAATGGGGAAAAAAAGTTCCCAATATTTTTTGTAAAAATGTATTCGGAAGGTCCTGAAATATATAAATCAATCTTCGATTTTTCAATAGTGTACAGTTTGTTACTATTTCTAAGCTGAAATAAATTCACAATATATTTCATGGCTTTGTAGTTTCAATAAAAAAAAATTGCTGTGTTTCTCGTAATCACATATACAGTAAATCCTATTTTGCATTTATTATTATCGTCAAGAGTTTTTACATTTCCATTGGTGGACATTAAAACATAAATCCCATTATTTCTAAATAGTATTATTTTTGTCTGATTTGATTTTTGACGTACTGATTGGGCATGATGACTTTTATCTGAGTTTGAATTATTTTAATGATTAATAAACGTTTTTCACTGTAGTTTACTTCCCATAATACTTTTCTAGATTACGTTCGGTATAATTCTCACCTACTGTCTGGATATAGTAAAATATAAATTTAAATTTATAGCTAAACTTGAAAAATAATGATCAAACATAGGTTAATTTGCTATATGAATATTCTTCGACACAGATTACAATCTAATGACACGCTTTAATTTTTCAAATTGCTTATAAAGTCTTCCATATTAAAATTCTTATACAAAAAATTCAATTTGATATTTAGTATTGTATCTTCTTATAGAGTTGCATGGTCTTATTTTTGGGAGGAAATAATAAGAAAACTCCCGTGGAACATTTTTAAGCCTGAATGAAATGAATTAAATGTAGAGTTTACATTTTCAAACATAATTTAACATATTTTTTTACTCTATGAGGAAACTGAATGTTAATTACTTAAACAAATGTGGGATGCTTATATAAATTTGGTAAATTATAGAATTTTTCATGTTTATCAATTTTTATAAAAATAATATTATTCCAAAAATACAAGCCATTTAAATTTACCATATTTCATTTGCAAAATTAAGAATTTTTCTGTGAATTGAAATAACGAATTTGGAACATTTTTGCAGTTATAGCTGACGAGTATTATAAGCAGGTTACGTATTAGGAGATTAAAATGTTTTGATTAATCTTATCTTTGGAATTGTGATCATGTTGGAGGTTTTCCAAAACAAAAAGTAGCTTAATGAAAATATTTTTAAATAGAAAATATTGCGAAACACAATAGATTTCTTTTCATCTTTCTATTTAAAAATCTGATATCAATTAAATCCTTTACATTTTCCAAATATTCAAGGATCAGATTATCTGAGCAAAATAATCAATTGAAACGTCTAATTAGTGGCCCAAGTTTTACGTTAATATATTTGGGAGTGGGTTTAACGATGAAAATATTTCAGTTTTTATCAAAGTAAAACGACAAATGAAAAATCTTTCTAATGCATATTCCCTAATTGTTTACGAGCAAGGTAATGATCATTTCTCTTGCGTATGATCGAAGGATTAATTTAGAAACAAAGGAAGTAAAAGATTTCCATAAAGTTCCTTTATTGAAATATATAGATTCAATAAATGACTTTTTAAGAAAACTTGTATTTAATCACACGAAAACTGAATAAGAAGCAGATTAGTTTCATTTTTTATTATATTCATGCGTAATTTTGCAACTATATATTTCATTACTTAAATTAAATTTGAAAATGCAACAAAACTAATTTTTTTGTAATATTAACCTAAATTTTTATAATCGAAAAATAAAATTGTAAATTGGAATTTGCATTATTTAAAAGAAATATTAAATTCAGAGTGTCATATCGAATGATTATAAGAAAATAAAAGAATTATAATGAATAATATTTATGTGATGCTTCTAATGAAAATTATCTTTTAAATCTCAGCTGAGATTATAAGTTAGAGATGAAAAAAATAATGGTTCATAGAATTTAACAGATGCTTTTTGCTATTGCATTTTCTCATATTGTTGTTTTATTTTTGTGAAATTTCTAAATAAATAAATATATAAAGCATCATATGCTGTTCAGCAAAATTGGCAAATATTATTACACGATATTTTAAAATAAAAATATAATTTTGAAATATGTTTATGTATGGACCCTTTAAGAAAAAATAATTTGAATAAATTTCTTCTATCGGATTTTTATATCTATAATATTTTTTCGATAATAGTTTTATATCGATAACAATTTTTTTTATTCATTTTGTTGGATAGCAGATATGTAAGATTTTGAACGAGCTGATTATTTTCAGATTATTTTGCATAAATGTAGTTTGTAGGCTATTATTAATATTAGAGGAGTTGTGTTTCCATGTTCAATAATTATAAATTATTGTAATTTTGTTTTTAAATTGATGCCTTTCAAAGACATATCAGAGACATTCAATATATTCGGGAGGGGAATTTTATATAACACTTCAACGAAGATGTTAAAAAGGGGAATTATTGTGAATATGTTCTTTTTTATTGATTCATATTGAATCATATCTTTTTTATTGATCCATATTGAAATTTAAATATTTCTTGTAAAATTATTTATAATAAATTGTTTTTTATTGATGTATAATGAAATTTCAATATTTCTTGTAAAATTGTTTATAGGCTACAAATGGACTGTTATCAGAAAATATGTTATTCTAAATTCATCAATTTATCTTTGTAAAAAAATTATTATGATTTTATTTGCTTAATTTGGTTTTAGAACATTCTCATTAAAATTCTTTTTGTAATTAATATTTTAGACGTCATTGTATAAAAAAGAGTTATTATCCCAGAATCTACAGACTTTCCTTCGGCTAATTAATTTGCTTCTTAACACTTTTATTTGTTTATTTTTCTGTTTTGGACCAAATAAATGGTGATTTTAAGTCAATTTTGTGAGAAAAATACAAAATGTTAATTGCATGTAAATATAGATGATATTTTAAGTCAATTTATAATAATGATTTTTCATAATGAATATTGGAATATATTCGTAAGGTAAGGATTAATGTTTATTGAGAAATCTAGTGGTGAGATTCGGCAAGTCTTAGCTTCAATTCCAGCATCTATTGCGTTTACTTTGAACACATACAATCTTCCCATTACACTACATATGTACAACACGGTTTATTAAGAAGTATAAGATAATTAAAATATTACACGCATTAATGAAACGAGCAAAAGCAGAGAACACCAGCCCGGACTTTACAAAAACAGATAAACTCATTGGTTAAGTCACGCTGAACATTTTCATTTCTTACTGTAAGCATAATATAGGGCCGTCCATAGAAGGACATGAGAAAATCAAATGTTCCCCATCTTAAGGTACTTTTTTGAACATTCACATACATTATTTGATCGTAATTTGAAAAGAAACATGTAATATGAAAATTTAAACGACCAGATAAAAATTGAGAGATTTTAAAATTAACAGAGAGGAAAGACCCAAAATACAATCTATGGTAAAGAGTAGGAAGCAGAATTCAGTATTATGAGATAAAATATATTCATCATTCCACTTAGAGGAAAGCTTCTTATAATGAAATAACTTCTAAAAGATCTTGGAAATATTAATATTGACTTGTATTGATAAATTTAAGGCATATTTAGTAAAGAAATCAACTTTTCCATTTCCATGGAATTTTTGAAGAACACACTTACAAGTAAAACGAATTTCAATTCCTCTATTTCTAAGCAAGTTGACAGTAGTTTCAACCACTCTTGACTGAAAATGAATGTTTTATCTCTGTTTCTATAAGCATGTCTTTCGGAGAATGTGTTTGTAAGTTCCTTGGCTTTCTCAAATTGCCGCACATCTGAATACTGCCCACTATCGATAGGAAATTCTCTCTAAAGGCTACATGAAGCATGCAAAAATTTTTACAATGTCAACTTCTCTGTAGTATCAAAAAAATTTCTCATAAATATTGAAATTAAGAATTCATGATTAGAGTATAAAAATATATGATATATACATTTGTTTTCTTTTTTTATATACAAGAGTAAATTGCTTTTGAGGTTTGAAATTTTAATTAATATTAATTTAATTAAAATTCTTTAAAAAGCAAAAAAACAAAGTTTATTTTAATCATTAAAATAAAATATAATATATTCATATTTGCTTATCATAAAAGCATCTTTTAGATTAACATTAAAAAAGTTGAGTAAAAATTTGAAGAAGACGAAATTTAATTTCAATAGTATTTGAATTAGCCAAAAAATGTATAATTAGTTAAAACTTTTAAAGCAAATGTTTTTCCTTCAAATAAAAATGCATGTAAATAATTTAAATTTCATTAAATGTTTATTGAAACTAGATATTACATATTTAACTGTTTGTAAATTTGTTTATCATTTCATCTTTTTACTTTAAATAAAGAGAAAATTTTCATCATTCAGCTATTTATGTTTTTAAAATAAATAATGATTTTTAATATCAATTAAGTTAGGAAATATAAGGATTTTGCTTCTTAAAATTGAAATGAAAATTTACTTTTTATTAGTACGAAATCTCCGATGTCGCGTAAAAAACATTTTCCAAAATAATTGCAATTGAATTTAAAAAAATAAGCAACTTTCAACTTCAAATGGATTGGTTTAATATATGTTTAATTATATGATTAATCTTTCCCTGCAATCTTAATTAACTTAAAAAATTAAATTACACATTTCAAATGGCCCTGAGTAATTTTTTAAGAAAAATTTCATGTCTGGAATGAGAAAATTTGCAGAAAATAAAACAGTATCCTTAAATTTTAAATACCGTACCACGAGAATAAGAATAGTTTCAGTATACAAATGAGACTATTAAATAAATTTAACATTATTTACTTTTAGAATAATTAATCACTTCAACCACGAAATAACTATGTACGCCGGAAGAATAACTGTAAATTGAGTCATTAACTTTATCTTTTAATTATTTTTGAAGCCTTTGTGCAAAATATTTGGCTTACTGAAAAACAGCAGACTTTATTTACACAGTAAAATTTTATATTATTTAAAAAATAAAGCTCTAAAGCCAAAAAAATGCTTTTATAATGGTCTGGTGAAAATAAATTTTTTTCATATCATCGAATTCTTATAAATATGTAATGGAAAACTTCCCTTTGTAAAGATATCTGAAGTAGGAATTTATATAAGTATCATAAATTAGTTTTGGATTGAGATATATTATTATCCTTTCATCAACTACTTCATGCTATTTATTATTTCGAAAATATTTTCACAAACGTATCGGAAAAGATAAAGTAGTTTTCTGAACTCATGAAAAAATCAGATGCAAATGAAAGTGATACATTTAAAACAAATAACACTGTTTAAAATAAAGTATTGTTTTTCTATAATTAGCATAACGATTTTAGCAAATATTTAAGCAAAAATATTACTTTGCTGATATTTTTAAGCGGACGTATTAAAATTCCAGCTTAGAAGATTTTGAACAAAGTTTTCATTAAAATATATGAAAATTTTTATTGAAAAGTAACAAAACGAATGTAAGTTTTTTAATTTTTTTAATTTGTTAGTAAGAAAGGTATATTCGATTTTACAATTTTTACTTATTTTCATAACCTTTGCTCAACTGAACAAAATATTTTGAAAATGACGAAAATAAGTGATGACTTCTAAGTGTGCTGTAAATTCCCATCGTTATATTTGATCTAACATTGTATAGAATGGTTAAAAAATGATGTTCATTTTCAAGAGTAGATATTCTCCTATGGTTTTGATTTTAATTGCAAATTATTTCAGTATCATTAAAATGAATATAATTTGCATAAAATACTCTCTTTAAATTTTAATTGTAGTATTTTCTTGAATTTCAAGTGTAATAAAGTAGCTATTATAATACATTAATGATTATATTCAATTTATTTCTAACTTCTAACTGTTACTTAATATAGCAACAAGAGCACGATTAAGTTTTGTTTATGATTAATCTATTGATCATGAGTTAGTATTAACTTAGTTAATATTTTTAAAAAAAAATTAGGTTCATTTAAGCATTTGTCATCATTATTTTTCATAAAGACGTCTTTGAAAAGAGGTGAAAGATTTAAATTTATTTAAGCATTTGGGATTGATTTTATCTTTGTCTTAGGTTTAAAGTTACGGAGGCCTTTGAAGTGTCTTATTCATAGACATTAATGATTCAGAACTTTACAAATTATGCACTATGTAGAATCTCTTCTAAGCTATTTAATTATTGAAAATTTTTTAAAATATCTACGTTAAGTATTTTTGCTTTACCTTGCATGAAATTTTCGTCACATCATCTGTTGTTAATTCTATTACCATTTTCTATACTATTTATTTTAGCTCATTGCAATAATGCACATACGCACATTATTGCAATATACATATTTAAAAATATTGAAATGCAATTGATTTTAAAATATTTAATAATATTTTAAAATCAATTGCTTTTAAATGCTAGTAAAAATATATAATGCAATGATTTCATTGTATTAAATATTTTTACAAATGGATATTTTATTGCATTAAATATTTTCAGTATGGATCATTGCATTTAAATATTTTTACAAGCATTAAAATGAAATGCTTGTAAAAATATTTAAAGCAATGATTTCGAAATTTTTATGCATGAAATTTTTAGCTTTTGTGTCACTTTATTTCTGAATCATAAAGAATTAAGGAAATATTTGCAATACTGAAATCTTTATAACAAATTAATAAATTATATCGTTATTCAGCTTATTCTTAGCTATTTAAACGTCATTTATTCTATTTACAATATTTTTTTAAAAAAAACTATTATCTTGATTCATAATTGTTGTGGCGATTTATATTCCAGGAATTCAATATTCATTAGACTTTAATGATGTATTATGTTAGACAATCAAAAGCAAATTTGCAGTAAGAAATAAGATTGAATATTTTATAAGAATATCTAGATAAATTGATTATTACATTTTGATTAGTAGATTCAAAGATTTCTCTGCGTATAGCATAAATAAAGGGAGACATATACTTACATACTTTTTATTAAAATTACATTTACGTTAACTTTTAAAATATATACCTAGGATAAAAATAAGTCGCTTCAAAATTAAAAAAGAATGATTAAATTAATTAATTAAATAATTAGATGAATTAATTAAATAAATTTTTAATTTACTAATTTTTAGATTAAAAACTAACGTATACTTCAGTGAACAAGAATTTTTGAACAAATTATAAAAAATGTACTATTTTAATTTTAATTTGCATTTTATTACAGACAGTTTATCATCGGAAACAAGTTTCATTTTAAGTCTCTCACTGAAGATAACCCTTTATATTTTTTTTCTCATTTTCATTTGTTGCTATAAACTATTTTCCTTGTTTTTTATTTATAACGTTTGCGAGCAAGATTCAGTTTCAAAATTACAGTGTTATAGTTCATCTATGTAAACATCACTGGAAGATGGCTTACACTTAAATAAAATTTATGCAATAAGATAATAAATAAACAGAAGTGTGCTTTGAAATTCTAAAAAATGAATAATGTCTTGACATATATAAATACAATTTTCTCAATAAACTATTATAGCCTGTTTTATTCGATATTTTCACTATTTTGAAATCTTAAAATTTATCTCGCTTAAAATATTGAATGATCAAATTTCATAATGGTATTTTCCATAATTTCACCATAAATTAAAATTAAAATTTTACCAGAATTAAAATAAATATTCCTACTTTTAATCTTACTTTAAAAAATCCAAGAATTTCTTAAAGTAAGATTATTTTATGATAGAATTGTCAACGAGAATTATGCGTAAAAATTAAATATAAAACAAATAACAATGGAGATTTAGTAACTGATGAAACATTTAAATATTTTGTATTCAATTTGAACTAAGATTATAGTCAAAAAATTTTTTATCATCGCTTAAAGGGTAGACAAACAAATGAAAACTCCTGAGCAACATGTGAACACTTTCCGTAGAATGTTTTTATTGAAGGCTTCTCGATGGTGGTTCGTATACACATGCCTACAAAAGAAATCTAGAAAACAGTCAAAAAGCTACTCCACATAATAGATATATATAATACTATTTTAATCCTCATTGTAGACTAGTGGCTAGTATAGAAGTCTCTATCTAGTTTATTACATACAAATCAAAAACTAATGCAACTGTTTCTTCTAATGTATTTGTATTCCTACATTTTTTACAAAGTATTTTTGTTCTCATTTTAGTTATAAGTTAAGTTTGATAGTATTGAGCACAAATAAGTAAACATTTTAGCACAACAAATACTGGAAATAGTTGTTCCCTATTTTTGCAATATTTTATACTTCGCTTCATTAAAGAAATGATTAATTAAAGATACATTTATATCCTTAATTTTTTCAACAATACTTTTACATTTGCTTTACGAAGCAAACTTTTATCCACAGTTCTCTTTTAAAATTATATATATATATATATATATTACATAAAATATATATATTTTACAAATAAATTAATTCAAATGAATAAAAATAAAAGGGGATGTGTGTGTATAACATGTTAGAGTTAAGATTTATTTTCTAGTATCGAAAGAAAAATAGCTTTTTTACCGTAATTAGTACTATGCAGACGATTTAATTTTCATACATTTAATTATTATTATCTTAAGGTAAATGTACATCAATGAGGATAATTTTATTGAAATATTGTTACGGATCATAAATTAAAATTATTCATTTGTGATAAAAAGATTTAAGTAAAATAGATGCATTATATAATTCTCTTTCTTTCATTTAAAATTTTATTTGATTAAAAATAACGAGTCTTTAAGCATGTAATGATGTGAAATTCAAATTGAGTTTATCCATTATTATAATCTTTTTTATATATAATACTTTTTAAATTTGCCATGGTTTAAATCAATTAATAATTATTTAAATAATTTTAATGTTCATGTTTTTAAGTTTAATTAACCATCAATAGGCATTTTGTAATGTTTCTGTTTTGAAAGATGTGATAAAAATTAAGGTTTCTTTTAATGATTATGACGAATGAATAATTTATAAAAAAAGCTTTAAATAAAAATGTAATAAAATTACTATTTTACTGATTAAATTAGAATAATTATTATTGAATTTATTGTTGTGTTTAATCAAATTAAAAATATTTAATGAGTTTTATATTCCATTAAAATAATTTATGGTCAAAATATACGTTTAAAAACAATCAGCATACATTTGCTTAAATGGGATATAGAAGAATCAGCATTTTTTCTATAATTAAATGTTATTTCATAAAATCATTTTTAGAATTAATCATCGGAAAATTTCAAGGAAGTAAAATATTATATTGGTACTATCAATAACATTTTAAATAAAATATTTATAGTGATATCATTGTAAAAGAATCCATGCCATATACTTTTTTTTTTAAAAAAAAAACAAGCTGCAAATTTCAATATATATTTTTAAAAAAAATCAGAAAAAGTTCATTTCATATTTGATATCAACATTTTACCTGTTTTTATCTAAATTATTTTTCTTCTTCCCATGATTTCTTATAATTAAAAGCTTTTTAATAGAAATTAAGAATGAAAATTAAACTCCATGTGATTTTAATAGGTATGTTTTGATTTTTCCTGTTGAATATGACAAAATTGTTGGTTATGGTGTAAAAACAAAAATGAAACATATTATACACGTAAAGTCGCTAAGATAATTTTTTATTGATAATTTATTGTCTTATAAAAATAATGAGTAACTGAAATTATTGGAAATTTCATATATTTCTGATATTGATTTATGTTTTGATTTTATTTTTGACTTATAGTGAGCGGCAGTAAAATTATACACTTCACACTATTTTCATGTCAAATTTAATAATTCCATTTATAAGAAAATCATTAAAAAATTTTAAGAGTTGTATACATCTTTCATTTTAACTAACACATTGATTTTTTTTATATTTTTAGTTCATCAAAAGAAGCTAAGCAATTATGCGTTGTATAGCTTCTTGCAGTAACTAAATTCGTTCTCATCATATATAGTTATTGCATTGGTAATTGGAGAATATTTTAAAAAATGGATAGAAGTTAAGCATGTTTCTTTCATTTTAACTTTCTGATGATCCAAAAACGAAGCTGCGATTCTAGTTTTGAATTCAGCTTCCTTTTTAAATCATCAGCAGAAGCTATGCACATTTAAATCGTACTAATTTGTTAGATTGAAAACTGGAATTATTAAAACATTGTTAAAAGTTATATTTATTTTTGATATTTTATTTTGTTTATGTGTCTGTTTTATTTTTTAATCTTTAGTTGATGTTATGCAATATTGTGTTTCTTAGTATATTCCACACTGGTCATGGCGTCATTGACTGATAGATAAATATTGCATACTTCTTTCCTTTTAATTTACTTTTGAAATCTGTTTTAGTTTTTACTCATCAATAAAAGCTATACGGTTGAGTGTTGCTTACTATGCTCACAATTTTAAAAATTGCATATTTGCGCATATTTAATTCCAAATCAGTTTTCGAATCCTTTTCGTTAAAAAAATCAACAGAATCTATGTAATTGTCTCCTAATGTGTTCCCACTGCATTTATCTATTAGACTTATGCATACCCACTGCATTTATTGCACTTATTACTTGTATATACTCACTGCATTTATCTATTAGACCATGGAAGTTAAGTACTTGTGTGTAACTTAACATGTGCTCCACGTTTAAAATAGGCAACATCATACACAAATTTCAATTGTAACATCTACACCAAAGACAATTGATTTCTTGAAATAAAAGAACATTTTTCATGTGACTTAAAAGTTATGCAATAAATAACTTTTTTCTAGATGAAAATGTTTTCATTGCAAATATTGTTACACATATTTGCCTTTAAAACCATTAAAAATTTCAGGACGAATGATGTGCTTTGTTTTTAAATTTATTTATACTAATATAAACATTGTTTTATTTTATATTTGATGTTTTAAAAAAACTGGAAACATATAGGCATCTAATAATGCTCTTTTATCAAAGGATATTTCACAAACCAAGCACTAATGACTGTTTGCAGTTTCAACAAACATGTGTTGATACTCCGTTGTATTTCTAGTTATTATATTTCTCAAAGCAAAGAACAAAAGGATTTTACGGCCAAAAAATATTATGTCTTTCTATTCTTCAGGATTATTTATTATGGAAGATTACCGGGATGAACTCTATTAGGTAAAATAAAATCCGTATATGGACAAATCGTTCTTTAGATGTAGATGTACATTTTAGATAAAAAAGGAGGCAGTATGTGCTTTTTTCTATTTAGCTGACATAATTGCCTTGCTGTTTATTCGGATCTTATCCGCGATTTTAATATAGCTGCATACACCTCATGTGACAAAAATGAAATTAGGGACAAACATCATTTATCTTCTTGTAAAACTAAACATAAAGTTAGTTTCACAAGAATGTTCCCTT